>CM040238.1:61376474-61530501 GCA_022545495.1 Chrysanthemum lavandulifolium
CAAGGTTTTTGTTACTGATGGATATCCGAACAACCGTTTCTTTGTAGTTGTTAATGGCAGAATATTTTTGGATAGTCATTCCATATGGATGATGACATCGAAATGTCATGTTCTATTGTGTGATTAAAATGATAGTGTGGGTTACCGGTAAGCTTGAGTTCCCTAGAAAGATGGTGTTGATTGCTACTTGCAATTCGTTGGTTGACTTAATGATGTACTTTATACCCAAAGTACTTGATGATGAGGTTTCTCGGAACTAGAAAAGTTACGGGGAGAAACAGAGATTTATGTAGTTGGTTTCCGTAAATAGTCTGGAGTTATAACTTGTTAAGGAAATTATTGTTGGTGACCATGTTTGTCGGCGGGTTGCCCTAAGGCAGCTCATGGTGTCGTTTGTCTCCTTAGTTTAATATGGAGTTTGAGGTAAAATTGTATTTAAGTGGTCAAGTTGTATAGAAATCTATTTGATTACTATGGTTACTTAGGATAAAAGTTTGTAAGTCGTATTCCTTCCGACTATACATGTGGAAATGGTTGTGCACAGCACTAAGTTCTGATGATAGCTAGAGGTTGTTGGTTTGACCGCCGGATCCTTTGAATTCGAAAAGAGTAAAGTAAGGTTAGGTGTTTCTAGAGTTGAGTTTCGTACAACTCTTAAGGTCGTTATGGTAGGTAATTCCTATTAATTGAGGTTATGCTCATTGGTGGATTGTCTTATGATTACTAGTTAGTGTCACCCGTCCTTTCGGATTAGGATGATGTGAAAATAGAAAGTTGTTGACTTTGATCAAGTTTTCGAAGGAGAACTTAATGAATGTAGAGAAAGTTGCTGAACTTCAGCTTTTGTAAAGAAAAAATTGTTAAGTAGAGTTTTAAGTGACAACACCGAATCGGTTCCAAGCTAGAAGTATACATGTCCTCTATGTGAGTTCGAGAATTGTTTCTTAACCAAAATAATTCTAACACCTCAAATTTTATAGATGCTGAATCAGTTTGCTCCTTAGCAATCCCATTCAAAAGTTTATTGTTTATTGTTTCAAGGCAAAGTGTTCAATTCACTCCAAAGGTTTTGCCTAGTGAGTACAGGAAAGTCGTTCCTCAAATGGTTGGTGATGAATTCCCATTCATCAATAAAGCATGGAGTGGAGGAGATTGTGACGGGGTAAGGTCGTGACAGATACGCATTATACAATAATGCGGGGGTTGTTATATGAAAAGTTTGTGTATTCACACAAAAAGTTTTCAACATCCAAAGTTTTAGCAAGAACTACTTTTGAACATAATTCCAATATAACTACTCTCAGTATTTCAAAATTCACCTCTGAGTCGGACATAGGTGATCAGGCTATGTCCCACTGTTCTGGTCGAATATAGGTGATCAGTCTATATTCCACCGAGGTTCAATGAATTTTGAAATGCTCATTTCGATTATCTTGATAGTATGTTCCAATGCTTTTAATGGTTGTTTGAAGACTAAGATGAGTGACCAAACTCGAGGTCGAATAATAAGTTCATATAGGACGTGGCGAGTATCCAAACTCGAGTACATGATAAGTTCATGTAAAGGAAAGCGTAACAATCGAGGTTACAAGTCGGTTCTGAAGGATTATCACAATTCATTGAATGTGAGTATGTGACGAGGGTAAGACATAGTCCGTGACAAAGTCGGTATCGTATGTAAGTATATAGCAAATACTTAAAATAAGTAGTATGTGTCAAGTAAATAAAGATGCATATAACGATGTATGATACAAAGTTTCGTTAAATGAATAGCAATAATTAGTGAGCAAGGCATCTTGGCATGTGTTTGGCATGTGTTTGGTCATAGGTAAGGTTTTTCAAAAAGCGGTTATAGTTTAGGACTTATTTGTGCCTAATTCTCTATAACTAAAGCTCGATACCAATCTGTAACACCCCAAAACCGAGGCGCCACTCGATTGGCATCATAACACATGTAATAAAGAACGGATAATAAAACCCGTTTAAGAACTTTTATTAATAATATAATAAAGTTTACAAAAGTTTAATTGTTTGGAAATATGGCCCATTAATAAAAGTGGTCCCAAATACATCGTAGTAGTCTATGACCATGCCATGCCAAGCCCCGCCTTGATATCGCCATACTTCAAAATTAAATACACGAGAAAACATGCTATAAAGTGGTGAGTTCATAAGTTTATAGCAAAGCATTTAAGTAATCAAGTTTGTTTTATGGACAAAAGTGTGCTTGATACACAGCGTATAAGGAGTCTTCCAAATAAAAGTGGTTGTGTCATTACTCACGCCTAAGCTCATGTACCAAACTACATGCAGTTCCGCATGCGTGTCGAGTATGTCAATATGGTTTATGTGCCCTTAGCAAGTGTGTGTTTCCGTCACACTCGTGTTCCGACATGGTATACATCCGGTGACAAGTTGGCGCGACCAACCCGGATGGGCGTTACCCTCAATAGATCTATTTATAACACTCGCGCTCCCGCGGGATTAAATACGTGAAAGGCGGGCAAGTTGTGGAAGCAGTTCTCTTAGGCTATCTCGTAATAGTGGTTTACACAAGGTTTGATACATAAAAGTAGTTGTTGTCCATAGAGTATTTGCGTAAAGCAATAAATTATCAAGTGTATTGCGTATGACAATAGTTCATAAAGTGGTTTGCATGAAAGCAATAGTTCATAAGGTGTTTGCATATAATCAATATCATTCATAAAGAGTTTGCATAAAAGCAATATTTCATAAGCAGTTTGCATCAAAGCAATATTTCATAAAGAGTTTGCATGTTTCTCACCCCAAGCAGTTATAAAAGCGGTAAAGTAGGGTTATGAACTCACCTCATGAGTCGTTGGATGATAATAAATCAAGTAGTAAATGTGCACGGCTCCAACATGCAACCTAGATAAGTATTGTATGGGTTTTAGTCTAAGTCTTATATTCAATTACAAGTTGTAAAATTTACAAGCGTTTGCATTTGAAATGCTTAAAGTTCAAAAACAAAATGTTTTTATTTGTTTTAGTTGTTGTAGCTTATGTGGAGTTTCACAAGTTTACTTTGATTATCGATGTAAATAAAAGCGTAGTTGTGCTAATTCTTGTAAGCATTGGCTCTTGGAATAAGTGTGGAAAGCGTATCTGAAATTTTCGTATAACGGTTGACTCGGATATTGGCTCAAGAATTGACGAAAGATAAATAAATACTAGATGATTAGTATTTATTAATTTTGTTGAGTTTTCAAATGAGAAAAAAAAAATATATATATATATATATATATATATATATATATATATATATATATATATATATATATATATATATATATATATATATATATATATATATATATATATATATATATATATATAAATCTCATATATATTTATCTATTTTAAATCAAAAGTATATAGTATAATAAAAATTTATTATTTAGTTTACGTAGAATAGGTCGTCAAATAAATATAGGTACTACAAATATTTATTTAACTATAAGTGGAGGAGTATCGTGAGTTAATTGAAATTGGTAAAGTTTTAAAACGGAAAATGACAAAGTTAATTTTGGAAGGGTTAAAGTTGTAAAAACTTTATAAATTATAAGACTTATCAAAGTTTTTAAGAAAAGTGAATAGAAATTCAAGGTTCGGGGTTGAAAGCGTCGGTTTGGAAAGGTTGCAAAATATTAAAACACAACAATTTGGCTGTCGGTTTGGAAAGGTTGCAAAATATTAAAACACAACAAAGCGCCAAAGGCAGGGTCGAACTCGGACCTCTTGTATGAAAAGGGCGTATTACCGGTGAGCTACAAGCTCTTATGCGCTATTTCATCTTGTATATGTATATATATTCGATTAATTTGGGTTGGACTTTTGGTTTATACATTGAAACATGCAAGCGTGTTGCACCATTCCTCAACCTTTTTCCCTTTTCATTAAAGACAAGTAGTATTCGAGTTTTTGAAAGTGAAGTAAAAGTTTATGAACTTGGCTTATAAGCAAGCTTTTCGATCTAGCTTTTGGCGTGTGAGCACCATAAGTGCTCGGTTACCATGGTGAATAAAGGGCAAGGTTTGGGTCAAGTTACACATTTGTAACTCGATGGGGATAAGAAACAAAACCAACCAATGCTACTCAATATTGAACTCGCTTAGCTTATCTTGTTTATCGAATAGTTTTAAGTTTAAAAACGAGCTTATAAGACGAAGTTTGACACCAATATAATCACGAGCGATATGCCGATGTATATATATATATATATATACTTTCAAAACTGAGCCAAGACCTAAGGTTTACTTAAAAAATGATTTCACTTAAGCTTATACATGTTCAAGTTGGTATAAAAGTTTCATGCTTCCACTTGAATAAATAACATGTTGTTTAGTAGCTCATTTCTTGTTTTAAAATCCATGTTATACGTTCATAATAGCCGAATATAAAACAAAAGTGGTGTCAAGTTTGCTTACTTGTAGAGAGTGAACGAGTGAAAGGAACGAAGGACCAAGGAACTACTCGTAAAACCCTTTTAACCAACCCAAAAGCTTCCAATTATAGCAACCCGCATTCTCTTGCTTCCAAATGTTATACCCGATATTCCTTAGCTTTTGAAGACCAGTTTTCCTAGCTTAAATGTTTCACCAAAACAACCCAACTTTTCTTCCAATATAGCAAAGTGAACAAGGATAAAAATGTGAAGGGAAGGAGAGTTGTGTTCTCGGTTTTTTTTAAAAAGAAAAACAAGGAGAGTTTGGTTTAAGCATTAAATGTTTCTTGTACCTTGCTAGCTAACATAACAAAGAGGGGTGTGTTGGGTGAAGGCGTGTAGCAGAGAAGAAGAGAAAGGAGGGAAAGGAGAAAAGTATGGGTGGTGTACTTTGTGTTTCCCCAAACAGTGGATACCATGGTGGTTTCAATATGAAATCAACAAAAGATATAGTCTAGTTGTAGTAGTTTACTGCTATGCATGGTACAAAAGAAAAAGTATAGTCAAAATGGTGGTTATAGCAAGTGTGTAGGAAATGTGTTTATACACATATGTATAAACTTATAATGTAAGTTGATATATGTACCAGTTGTATCATATTATTATATTATTATTATTATTATTATTATTATTATTATTATTATTATTATTATTATTATTATTATTATTATTATTATTATTTAAGATAATTAAAGCGTGTGCACAACTTAAATATTTACTTGTGTTTTTATATGGTTTCGACTTAATATAGCAAGTGTCGGGTTTTTCTTGTGTCGACCAACGATAAAGCGTGACACCATAAAAAGTCGAGTGGTTAACCAAAGTCTTTACTCGATTTGTTAAATTTTATGTGGTATTCGAATAAACTTGGTCCAAGTGAAACGTCTTCACAACAAAATATAAAAGTGAGGTCGAGTCTAAATGAAAATTTTGTACAAAACTCGAAATGCATATACTTAGACGTATGTAATAGCAGGTTGCATTGTGTTTGGTTGCATAAAATGCGACACAACGAGAGTACAAAAAAGTGGGATGTTAAAACGTGAACTTCCTTGAAGTTTTGGTATTTCTTTTACGTTTTAAACATGAGTTGAAATATTTCAGTTACACGTTGGAAACGGTTAACGTGTAAAATATGTTTTCGAGTGTGTTTTTAGAAAAACCTCAATATTTGTTCCAAAAGGTGTTTATTAGACTAATACCATACTTTCTATTGGTCGGTTCGTGCAGCGAGCTCGTGCTTAAATAAAGCGAAATAACCTCTCGTATAAGTTAGAAAAACTCATAAGTGGCGGAAAATATAAAATATTCATTTTCGATATTTATAAATAGTTTAAATTATTCCGATTATGCGGGATAACTTCTCATAATTATATCAAGTGAGCTAATGTTTGCTCAAAAGCGTTCTGGTAATAATAACTAATAATTTATTATTAAATTTAAAATGTGGAAATTTACCGATTGTCACATTTTCCGACCTTCCTCTGTGTGTGTGAGGTCATCCACCTAGATAGGTCCGAGGTGGTCATTGGTTATGTCCAAAATTTTAGGAGGTTGTTCACCAGACATGTTTGGTTAAGAAAATTGTGTAAGAAGGATTTTTTAAAGGTTTTGAGTGAAAATGAGTGAAAATAGGTGAAAATTTGCAAGAAATTTATGGCTATTTAGTATCATGTTCTCACGAGATGGCGCCATGTTTACGTATGGTATGTAAATTGGTATTAAGAGGTTGGGATGGTTTTATTGTTTGGTTTCCGTATTGAGCGGTAAGGACCCAATGAATTGATCGAGATCAAGAAGCTCGGGTAACACTTAAAAAATACCATGTGTGAAGCTGCGTGTGAGGCGATGTTGCCCAAGGTGTGAAACTTATGAAGTTGTGTGTGAAGCCTACTATTTATAAAGAAGCAAGTAGGGTTTAGAGATAAACTCTTGAGGGATGATCAACGACCGTGAGAAAGCCATTTGTTGATCATATGAGGAGCAGACAAGGAAGACATGTGAATTCTCTTCCTTGGCTCATACAAAATGGTGCTTGTCGTGTGTCCCCACTGTCCTATGTCAGATGATACATCTTAACCGTTAGTGACGGTTAGGGCAGTAGCACTATGCGTTCAGCGTAGCTTGATGAGTTTCGTCAGGCCAAGTGTGGCATCGGATTATAGCTGAGCCGCGTTTATTAATGGGCTTGGTTCGTGCGTATATTTAGTAGACTTGGACCATTAATATTGATACGCTATCAAATATAACAAATAATTAAAAAAAAATGAAGTGAGGAACTTTAGTCATATTATTTAGTTCGTCCAACTAACGATCAACGAAAAATTAAACTAAACTTGTAATAGGTATTTCACTTTGGGATTAGATCCGAAAATTTTCAAACTATTAGACCAAAAGTGAAACAACCTGTAAAGCACAAGGAACAAAAAAGTGGTTAACTCTTATAAATATCACTAAAAATTGTCCCCGTTTCAAAAAGATTTCGAAAAATCACGTGATTTGAACCCAAATTGGTAGAGTGTTGAAGCTACTCGTCACCGCTATCGTTGCTGTCGTCATCGTCACTGATTACATGTTTGTTGTTTATAACTCATTGATTATCCTTTTATGATATTGTTATAATTTGCGCTAGCCAATCAAATCCACTCTTTGTTTTGGTTTTAATATCAGGGCTTGAATAATTTTAAATTTTGATGTGTTATTTCGGTGATAAAAGTTGAAAATTTAAAAACCTCTCTAAAAGTTTTGAAATTTTACCCAAAATAAAGGATGTTGGTGCATAAAAATATTGTGACGGAAGTTTGTCTAATTTTGAGCTCTTATAAGTTTTTTCTAATGTACAAAAACGAAATTTTGATGCTTAAAGAGTTTTGATGCATGAAATTCTCTAGTTGTTAGATTTTGGTGCATAATAAAATTCGGATGCAAAAACTCAAAATAAGTGGATAGAAAAACGAACTTTTGATGCAAAGAAAATAATTTAATACCCAAACGTTTTTTCGTCAAAATTATCTACTTTTAGAAAAAAAATTCTTCCCAACTTTTTAATCCGCCAACGGCTCCTATCTTATTAAATTTTGGGGATTTTTTAAGTGTTTTTTGAAAAAAAAAATTAATCTTTTTTCATACTTGATCTGCAATTTTTTGTAGGTAATATATGTTTTCTAGATAAATGGACATGGATATCGACAATGTTTTAAAAAGAGTAGATGCTTGTGATCTGGCTTACGAATTTACTATGGAGGTATATGTTTTTTTCCTTCAATTCTTTTCCATATGTCCTCGCGCATCTTGTCGAATTTCTTTATTTCCTTACTCAAGTATCTTACACACTAGCCCATTTGTTATACCTGGTTTTACATATATAAAACACACAAGATGCTTAAAGTTTGGAACTTTGGATGATTCACTTTCTATCATCGCTTGTGTTTTTCATACAATGATATATTGATACTTTGGCGTTGAGTCTGCATTTGGGTCCAAAAAACCCGACTAGGACCTCCTTCTTAATGATTTTTTTTTAAATAACAATAAAGTAAAATTAATCTTGTTCTAGTACAGTAGCATTGTGTGACATGAAAAATTAATAAGCTAGTTATTCCGGTGTACTTGTTTGGCAGGCCGGCCGTCCCTCCTTCATCCCTTCATTCTAATCCATCCAGACAACTTGGCAACCTCTTCCAGTCTCTCACGCCACACCCCATCAGCCATGTTGCCTTATCATTCCCATGTCAGGCCTTTAGTGTCGGGGTGCTCAGGCTTGATGTGGCCGGAATGTTAAACTATTGTGTTTATTTTTGAACAAAAATTTCGCCTCATGTTAGAGAGTCATTTGATGTGACACTATGGTTTTTGGTCCACTTTGAATGTAAAATTTAAAACCCCTGTCATCTCTTCTGTGTGATGTTTATGTGTATCATTGTGTGCACGATCTTTATAAGAAGACTACAAGTGGTAATTGCGATTAAATATTGCCCAATTTCTTGTTGAGAGGGATCTGAAACTACTATTGTTTTACACTTTTATAATTCTCGTATTTTTGGTAACTATCAACCATTTTAATTAGGAGATAAGGTACTTAGACTTTTATGCTTTCACTTTATGCTCATGTTTTATGTTTACATGTCAAATGGTGACATATACACAATCTAGAAGCTTTTACTATCCTACAGGGCCCTCACCTTAGGCGAGATGTAAGGTTGGTCACCTCAGTTGCGCTTTGCCCTTCAAGTACCTTTATTTCTTCTTTTTGAAGTGATTATCATCACCTTAATCTCCATTTACAAATCATAGTTATTTATTACCATGCAGCTGATTTAGCTAAACAATAGTCACCAATGCGTACTCTTCTTTGACTTGCTTTTCTGGTAACTATTGTCATATTTAACGCACTGTTCAAAACTGAGTTTGGTAAAAGTGTTAAAAGGTTTAACTCAACGTGGTCTGGCCTCACTGTGGTTGTGCCACCTCTAATGATTGAATGGCTCTCTTTGCTTCTGTTCATTCATATCTTTGACCGATCATAGTAGTGATCGAGTGAGGAATGTTAATAGAGTGATACTGTATCAGACGCATTTCCTTAAAGCCGTTTAATGGAGATATTTTTCTTGTTAAAATTTGCAGGATGATGAGGTATGGCTTCCTCAAAAGCTTCGGAAGGGGCCATTGTCGCCCCCACGGCTTGTAAGGTGAGTAAGGTTCTGGTGAATGAAGGAATGGAAGTAAAAAAAGGGCAACATATGTTTTCCTTGGATGTTGAAGTCCCTTCAAGTTCCTCCCCATTTGTTACACTCTCCGAAGAAAAAAAATCAGAGATCAAGAAAATTCTGGAGGAGCAGTCAGGTGAGCTAGTCGAGCAGCAGAATGATGAAAATAGCCCAATGGCAGGGCTTGATAACAAAGAAGACATTTTAAAAAGGTATGGAAGCTTCAAGAAGTTTGATACTGTCGTGGATCATTCGGATCATCTTTTTCAGCACAGAGTTCCTCTTCCACAAACCAGGTAAATGTGTAATTTCATTGGATTATTCACGTGATAATTATAATAATAGGTATCTTTCATCACTTGTGACACATCAGCATACTTGTGATTTATGTTACAGCCAAAAGAGTGGGTTGACAAGATACGTGAAGAGTGGACAATTCTTGATGATAACTTGCCTGGTATGCATTGTTTTCTATAAAGCAAGAGATTCAATGTTCAATGAATTGATATATCTATTTTGCTTACAACAGAGACAATATTTGTGAGGGTTTATGAAGATAGGATGGATTTATTAAGAGCTGTAATTATCGGACCACCTGGGACTCCTTATCATGATGGCCTCTTCTTCTTTGATGTGTATTTCCCAAGCAACTATCCTAATAGCCCGCCAGTATGTCATCCTCTATATTTGTCTACTTAACAGCTAAATACGTGTGAGGATTAGTTTAACGTATTTTATGAATGGTTTATTATTTATTACAGCTCGTTTGCTCGCACTCCGGAATTATTGGTGTCAATCCGAATCTGATGGATTGTGATGAAGTTCCACTGATCCTTCTAAATACAACTCGCACACTTGAAAAGGAATGGGTGCCTGGCACTTCATTGCTCCAACTTCTGGTCTTCATAGAACTTAAGATTTTGAATACAAGTCCGTTGTTTAACGGACTTGCAATGACGAGTGACATTGCTGGAGATTGGTGTTCCTTACTATACAACGAAAACTTATTTATAAAGTCTCTAAAAACAATGGTGCATACCATGAACAAACCACCGAAGGTTACATATTTTAGTCTCTTTTAGTTTCAGCTTGGTTAAAATATAGTATGCTCATACCCTTAGATGATATTGTATGATGCTTGCAGCATTTGAGTCTTTGTGGCTGGGCATTTTCTCAATCGTGCACATGATATTATAGAGGCTTGTAAATCTTATAACAAAGGTGAGCAAGTCGGGTTTCTTGCCAGGGATAAGGTCTGCTCAATGGAGTTCCGGAAAGATATTATTTCATGCTTCCAGCACCTTGTTAATGCATTTAAGAAAATAGGAGATAAGGTATTTTGAAAGATTTTTTATCTAAGTGATAGATATGTCATTAGTGAAAAATTTGTCACTGTTATCGTATTCTGATCCACTGCAATATCCCATCTTTGAGTAATTTAAAGATAAATGTTTTGCTTGTTATTTTTGGATGTGGAGTTTCGTGTATATTGTTTTATGTTCTAGGGGGGATTGCATATATAACCACAAAAATTCAAAAATTTGCATATTTCCCCATAATACTAGTTTTTAATGCATGATGTACAATGCAACTTAAGCATGTTTTGGGTATATGTGCAAGTTTTAGTGGGTATATATGCAATTGCCCCGTTGTTCTAATATGCTTGTAATGATCTATGATTATCATCTACATTTATGAACTTGGAGTTTATTCTAGAACATTACCCACTAGGCCTTTGATGTTTGTGGGCATAGTTAAACCACCATGCACTTAAACTGTTTTAGTTTGGATAGATATTACCCCCAGGGATTTCTGTATGTAGCTAGGAGATGTGTTTTGTTTTACATTTGGTTTTTAATCACTTAAATTTTGTCAGGTTGTGGTACAAAAGCAGAAAAATAAAATTAAAAAGGTATACATTGTTTCTCTTTCCTTCACTTCTATATTCCAAATATAGTAGTAAAGCTCTAAAAAGTTTTAACTATGTAATCAATTGGAGTTTTCAGGCTGTCGTTGGGAAAAATAAAGTCCCTTCACGTTTTCCATCCTCCGAACATGAAAAGGTAGAGATCAAGAAGTATTTGGAGGAAATTTCAGGTGTTTCTTTTTCTTCCATAGAGGATGTGTTAGTGGAGCAGGATAATACTGAAAACAGTGCAATGATTGTTCCTTGTAACGAAGACGATACTTTGAAAAGGTATGAAAACTTCAAGAAGTTTGATACTGTCGTGGACCATTCGGATCATCTTTTTCAGCGCATACTTCAGCAGTGGCGAAGGCAAGTGTGTGTATTCATCAGATTATTCACTTATTAATAATGATGGTAATAATAATTATCATAATATGTTGTTACAGCGACCAAAAGAATGGGTTGACAGGGTAACTGAAGAGTGGAAGGTTCTCCAGGAACACCTGCCTGGTATATGCCAATTCATTAGAACACTATATATATTGTTTGATAAGTAAGCGATCTCAGTTTTATTCATATTTTGGTTACAACAGATACAATACTTGTGAGGGTTTATGAAGATAGGAAGGATCTTTTAAGAGCTGTAATTATAGGACAAGAGGGGACTCCTTATCAAGATGCTCTCTTCTTTTTGATGTGTGCTTCCCAGCGACTATCCTTATAGCTCACCAGTATGTTACCTTCTTATTTTCTCTAGCTTAACTATCCTAATACATAAATATACATATGTCGCTTAGTTCAACTTAATTTATAAATGATTGTTTATTTATTTTTCCAGCTCGTGTCTTCTCATTCTGGTATTCTTGATATCGGACCAAGTCAGAGTGAGTGTGGTAAAGTTAGCTGGTTCCTTCAGAATACAACGAGTACAGTGAAAAGGATGTGGGTGCCTGGCACATCAAATATCCTCCAGTTCCTCGTCTCCATACAGGGTTTGGTTTTGAACGCAAAGCCTTTGTTTAATGGTTATACATTCATGACTGATGTGGTTGGAGGATGGTGGTCGTTACTATATAATGAGAACACAATTATAAAGTCACTCAAAACAATGGTGTACACCATGAAAAGACCGCCCAAGGTTACATTCTTTAGTTTTTTTTTTTGTCCCTACCTGGTTAAAAAATGGTATGAGGATCTAATTTAAGGTTGTTTTATGATGCTTTCAGCACTTTGAGTTTTTTGTTGATGGGCATTTTTGCAAGCGTGCGCGTGATATCTTATTAGCATGTAGGTCTTATACGGACGGTCTGCAAGTCGGGTGTCTTGCCAGTGGTAACAACAAGACTTGCTCAATCAAGTTTCAGATGGATGTTACTGCATGCATTATGCCCCTTGTAACTGAATTTAACAAAGAGGAGCAAAGGTATTAAAAAAAAAAAAAAAAAAAAAAAAAAAAAAAAAAAGACTCATCTATATGAAACCAAAACTTCTTTGTAATCAACTGCATAAATTAGTCATGTTTTATATAGTAAAAACACGTGTTTTGCTTTGATCAACTTCATATTTAGCTAGTTGTTACATTTTAGTTAGCATCATTGCATGTCATTTGCACCTTTTTATATAGTAAAACTATCCAACAATGAAACAGTTTTATGCTTTGAGAATTTTTGACAGATTAGAAACTAATTTTTATTATAGCTAGTTCGTACATATTTTGATCATGCAATAATGCCTTTTTTATTTTGATTTTGGTTTTAATCATTCACATTTGTGTCAGGTTGTCTTTCAAATGAAGGAAAATAGAAAGGTACGAGTTTATCGCTTTCTCTTCAAATGTTTCAGATTTACCAAAGTGTAAAACAGTTATATGAGAGTTTAATCACCTCAAATTAATTTGTCAGGATGTCAGTGGTGAAGAAGACGTGATTGTTGCACTTAAGAACAAGGAAAAGGTATGAGATTATTCTTTTTCTTCCCTTCAAATGTTTCAAATTTACCTAAATGTGAAATAGTTTGAGGTGATTTAATCTTTTCAATATTTTCAGGTTGTTGGTGAAGAACACATGAATGGTGCGTCGAAGAAAAAGAGAAATGTAAAATTTTATTTATTTCCACCCTTCAGATGTTCAATTTCCGAACTGTTAAACAGTTTTATGGGAGTTAATGAATTTATTCTTTTCAAATTTGCTAGGCTGCTGTTGCTAAGAAGGTCACGATGAATGTTGTAGAGAAGGAAAATAGAAAGGTATGAGTATATTACTAATTAAAGCTAGAACAGTTTATGAATAAAGAATTATTACGATGAATTTCGACAATCATTTTTTGTATTTATGTTTTGTTTTGTATATTAATTAATCAATTTAACCATGTCAGGTGGTTGATGAAAACGTGTATGTTTCCATGTTGCGAAACAATGTAATAAACTGCACTGATCCAAGTACTTACACCTCCCCCTCTTATTTTACGGTGGAAAAGGTTCTTGTTAAGAAGGGAGCGAAAATCGAAAGAGGACAACCCTTATGTAGCCTTGGTCCATGGGACTGCGAGGTTTGGAATCAATCCGTATCTATTATATTCTCTGATGTTTCCTTATAACGATAAGAAAATTCTCTTGTCACATGTCTTGTTATATGGTTGTGTAGCACATCCCCTCAAGGATTGAGAAGATTCTGGAGAGGAATCGCAGTTCACGTGTTGGTATTTTTTCTATGGAAGATATGCTTGTGGACGAGAATTATAGCTGCCAAATGGAAGGGCTTTCTTTTAATGATGTTCTAAGAAGGTATCAAAACTTCAGCAAGTTTGATACCGTTGTGGACCATTCGGATCATTTCTTTTCAGCAGAAAGTTCTGCAATGAACCAGGTAAGTATGTCTGCAATATTGGATTATTCACTTAACAATTACGTAGTAACATATATGCTGTTAACTTTCATTACGTTGTGACACGTACATAAGATTGATATGTTACAGCCACCAAAAGACTGGGTTGACAAGATACGTGAAGAGTGGAGGATTCTTGCTGAGAACTTGCCTGGTATGCCAACTCACGCTAGTATTTTATATATAAAGCAAGAGGTTCCACGTTTAATTATGTACTTATTTTTGGGTTCCAATAGAGACAATATTTGTGAGGGTTTACAAAGATAGGATGGATCTTTTAAGGGCTGTAATTATGGGACCACGAGGGACTCCTTATCATAATGGTCTCTTCTTTTTTGATGTGTGCTTCCCAAGCAACTATCCTGACAGCCCACCGGTATGTCATCCTCTCTTATTCGTCTACTTGATCCTAAGTATATCGGTTTGTTTATGTTATCTATTGTTTGTAATCTATGTTTTTGTGTCAGCTTGTGCACTATCAGTCTGGTGGTCTTGGTATCAATCCAAATTTGTACAAGTGTGGTAAGGTTCACTTGAGCCTTCCCAAAATAAGTGGCGTTGGCCAGGAGACGATGTGGGCTGGAAATTCAACTATGCTCCAACTTATGGTCTCCATTCAGGATCGGATTTTGAATACGGATCCCTTATACAATGATATCACATATTCACTAATGAAAGGTTCCATCTGTGGAGAACAGTCGTCAGTATTATACAACCAGAATACCTTCATAAAAACACTCAAGACAATGTCATATACCATGAAAAATCTACCCAAGGTACTCAAAAGAACTTTCTAGTTTCTTTTTGTTCCTGCTTGCTTAATTAATGAGGTTGTATGATCAATGTGCAAGCAGAACTTTGAGGTTTTGGTGGTTGGCCATTTTCACAATCGTGTGGGTGATATTTTAATGGCTTGTAACAAGGAGACCGGCTCAGTCACATTCAAGAATGATTTGAATTCATCCATCAAGCAAGTTGTAGATGCATTCATCAAAATGGGACCAACTAAAACACTACAAGAAAATATGGGACGGCCGACGAAGGCTTTGGCGAGTACAGGCATGTCCTCGCCAAAAGCCACTAAGCGACAAAATTTCGTGTGTTCGGTTCAGAAGCCCAAGGTGCATGAACATACTCGCAACAAGAAATCAATGAGATGATGAAGAAACATGCGGAGGAGCTTGCTGCAGCTAGAAGGGCGTCCGAGGCCACACAAAACCAACTCAATCAAATGGTGGCCTTCTTGAGTAATACACAAGGTATGTCCGAGTTAGCGAACATGTTTCCTTCCTCGAGTAGGAAACAATGATGGTAATGGGAATGGGGATGGGCAATAGGGATTATTGCATTTGCATGTAGTGTAGTTATGTTTAAGGATATCTGTGGTTATGGGTATGGACATGTATGCAGATATTTGTGTGATTTTTTTTTAACTACTTTGGCGAATTGTTATGTTTTAGTGGATATTTATGTGTATGGACATGTTTGAATAATGTTTTAGCGAGTTTGTTATTTAATAAGTATTTTAGCGAATTGGTATGTTGTTTTTCGATCATTACAAGTTCTAGTCATTACAGGTAGATTTTTTCTGAAAAATTCATGGAAAAAATGTGAAAAATGGCATAATGCAGCAATTTGCTGTCAAAAAGTGCAGTAGTGTCTTCGCCAATGCCCATAATAGCTTTTTAATAATCGAGCTTTCGACGAGGACATGTCTTCCCAAAGCTCTGATGGCCCAGGCCAATCTAGCTGCTAATTTAGCTAATTATATATAACTAATTAATCGGTTTAATTAACTGATTAAGGGGGTGTTTGGCTAAGCTTATATCATGGGCTTATGAGCTTATTAGCTTATATGTGTTAAATAAGCCTAAAGTAAGTGATTGACTATGCTTATATGAGTGGGCTTATGAGCTTATATAAAGGGGTTTTGATAAGCTCAAACTTTGTGGCTTTATTTGAGGAGGGGTGGACTTATATAAGAATATTATATAACAAGACTTTTATACCATCATTTAATAATTACACCTATTTAATGTTCATGTATATTTTTGTCATTTTACCTTATTAACTATGTAAGCTAAGCCAAACACTTAGCAAGGGCTTATAAGCTCATAATATATAAGCCGTAAGCCGCTT
Source organism: Chrysanthemum lavandulifolium (assembly GCA_022545495.1). NCBI lineage: Eukaryota > Viridiplantae > Streptophyta > Magnoliopsida > Asterales > Asteraceae > Chrysanthemum > Chrysanthemum lavandulifolium. Next base: position 61,392,576 of record CM040238.1, read on the forward strand.
ATATAAAATAAGCATAAGCCCAATTAATAAGCTTAGCCAAACACCCCTTAAATAATAGTTTTTGGCGAGGACAAGTCCTCACCAAAGATCTCGTCACCTAGATGGTAAACTTTGACTAAGAAATGTGTGGGTCCCACTCTGTCGTTGGTAAAGGTCAATATACATAGTCGCCAAAGACTTTATCGCCGAGGAATTAGTGAGGAGTCTTTGGTGATGACATGTCCTCGCCAAAACCCTTCAAAAGTCCTATCCAAATGGGGCGAATGTTGTTGTGAAAAATGAGTTGGTCTGGATACTTATCATGTTAATAATATTTCGTATCAAACAATGACATTAAAAAGAAAAATACAATGACATAAAAACTCGTCACCTATCAGCCTTGTATGCTTATCACATGATCAACGTGTGGCCTCCCCACATTCGTTGATCATCCCTCAAGGGTTTATCTTTAAACTCTAAATGTCTCTCTGTATTTAAAAGGCTTCACACACAAACTTCACAAGTTCACACACTTTGGCAAATACAGTTTCATACACGATTTCATATGGTTTGTTTAAATGTTACCCGAGCTTCTTGATCTTTATCATTTCTTCGGGTCCATAGCGTTCATTACAGGAAATAAAATAACACGATCATTTCAATCCACTCTTAAAACTAATTTACATACCATACGTAAATATGGCGCCATACGTGGGGACATGATACGAAATAGCCACAAATTTCTCACAAATTTTCACCGATTTTAGCCCAGTTCTCACTCAAAAACTCCAAAACAACTTCCTTTCTACACAAGTTTCTTGACCAAACATGTCTGGCGAACAACCCACTCAAATTTCGTAGATAAACAATGACCACCTCGGACCAATCCAGGTGGATACATAGAAGTGTCAACAAATATTGGAAAACAAGGTTCACAAATTAACTATAAACCTTACAAGAGGACCATCAGGGGAAGTGCATGCAACAAACGACTATGTCAGCTTGCATACAACACTATCCCACCAAGGACCCCCACGGTCTCATGACGAACACCAAGTTCTCATGTCAACTTCTCAAATCAAGTCAGTTCAAGAAAACGAAGACCATGGTAGCTCATATGGTCCCAGGGTACAGTCTCGTGTAGATAGGTTTGCAAAGCGGGTGTCAACCAATAGTCAGGCTATCAGGACACAGAAGGGGGAAATCCAAAATGCATTCATATCACGCTAGTCATTTCGGGTAGCCTGAAACGACTCTCAGAAGAAAGAAGGTTGGTTAGTTCTCATGTAAACGCATTCCAACCTACTTATTTTTTTCTGCATATCCATACACCAAATCTCAGGGCACAACACCACTTAGTAACAACCATCAGGTTAGCATAGCCACGAGAATGGTTCAAAAAGATACTCTGGCACCATTACCCTAGTTCCCCTCAAAATAGCATATGCCTTACACTATGCCTAACTCAAACCTCACTGAGGTGATCGAATACGCTCCCCTATGGGGCCACAAACAAATACACCTAGATACTTAAAGTAATAATATAAATAATGTATTTAAATTATATTAACATCAAAATGATTAATAAGTCACTTTTACTTATGTACTTATTATATAGCCAATTAATTAATAATATATTAAAAATAGTTATTAATTGGTATTTTATTAATAAATAAACTAAACCAAAGGTTGGGAAAGTCCTAATCAACCCCTAAGGGTGATCGAACAAAAAGGAGAGGAAAAGGATATGTTTAACTTAGTGATCAGGTTAAGAAGATTCTAGGAGGTTAGGATTTAATATTAATCGAAAGTCCTAATCCTAGAATCCTATAACACACAATATCAAATCTCTTATGAAAGCAACAATTATGACCACAACTCATACATAACATATAAAATTAGCACTTATTACCACATATCATACTTTAGAGAATATCACGAAGCACTTACGATCATAGATTATACAAAGTGTGTAAAATTAGCACTCATGAGCACATATCATACTCTAAAAGATATCAAAAGACTTAGCACACCATATAAAATCAGCACGTATGATCACATATCAGCCTTATCACAAAGCATAAACTAATACAAATACATATCCACCAATCCACTAATAGCATAAAAACTAAAAAACAAAATACCATATGTTTACCAATCAGATGGCAATCGACTTCTATCTCGATCTCTGAACCACCGAAACCACTAAACAGTCACCACTCCTTTAGTTTCAACCCGGGTTATTTAGAGAGATAGAGATGAGACTAACATGCGTATATTTAGAGATAGAGATATGCTTAGAGACAAAGATGAGGGTTTCATGTGTTATAATACTATGTGGATCTCAAAGAGATGAGGTTTTAGACACGTATGTATTCAAGAAGACACATATATTGCCTAGTTACATTTCCATAACGATGTATGACACCCAAAGGGAAAAAAGCTTAAAACGATGTGTCTCAGGCCCAGTTAGTTAACAACATCTAATGGAAATTGTATTACCTTAAATAATGTAAAGTATTAGCATTAAAAATAAAATTTATACATGTGATGCGACTAATCTGTGTGGTGAAAACTTTTGGTTATGCCGTGCAAAGAATTCCCATGATAACAACAACAATGGAAAGCGAAAAAATGAATTCGGATATAAGAACAGATCCTTAATGAGCTTTGAAACTCTAAAGACAATCGAAAAACTATATTGAAGGACATTAATAAGTGCAGAAGATGATAAGATTTGTGTATTTTTTCAAACCCACTTTATATAATGACACATCAACTTCTAAAATGAACAATCAATTTTCTTTTTTGATTAATAGTCCTTATGAAAGCAGCAATTATGACCATAACTTATTTACAGCTTGAAAAAAAATAGCTTGTAACCATTAAGAAATCAACAGTTATGACCACAACTTATACACAGTGTATAAAATCAGCACTTATGATTACATATGAGACTTCAGTGTATAAATCAACACTTATGATTACATATCAGACTTTAATGGATATCACGAAGCACTTACCAACACAAATTATACAAAGTGTATAAAATTAGCATGCATGATCACATATCAAACTCTAAAAGATATCATAAAGCTTAAACAAACACAAACACACATCCAGAAACCCACTAATAGCATACAAACTAAAAGAAATTTAAAAGACCATCAACGGCAAATAAAACACAACTTGTAGCATATCATATAAAGTCATCACTCATGATCACATATCGGACTTATCAAAAAGCTTAAACTAACACAAACACGTATCCACCAATCCACTAATAGCATACAAACTAAAACTTAGACTGAAATACCATATGTTAACCAATCAAATGGCAATCAGACTTATGTCTCAATCTTTGAACCACCGAAACCACTGAATAATCACCATTCTTTCATATCTACCTAGATTATTGAAAGAGAGAGAGGTAGATGCGACCAGTGTGTATATATTTAGAGAGAGGGAGAAACATAGACGGAGGAGATAAGCGTAGAGAGATAGATGAGGGTTGCATGAGTTTTGACACTATGATGATCTAACATAGAGATCACGGTTTACACATGTATAAATTAAAGAATACACGTATATTTCCTAGTTTGTAAAGAAAATGGGCCAAAAACAATATCGATGACCCAAAACAAAAAGGCCCAACAAATTACCAAACAACTAGCTAAAACCACAAACAACATCATATAGCGCAAACGACGTCATTTGGTTTTTTCGCCACCCAAAACGACGTCATTCGCACACCTAATATACAATAGGGTAATTCCTCCTTCTAACTCTAAGATCAATGCCACTTGAAATTCATGATACATCACTCATTGCCTTCACTTTTTACTAATTCACTTGTCATCACCATATTTTTAGAAAGAATTTTAAATAGAAAAGACGGGAACAAATATCCACTAAATATGAGCATAGTTATTATACTATATAACATTCATTGGAGTGGAACTTGGAGCCGGTATTGTTGTGAAGCCGCCGGTTGGAGGTCGACTCCGGGGAAGACGATGGCTCGGGTGAAATTTAGAGTCGTGGCTCGAGCCAGCACTGCTCACAAACCGAGCCGAGCATAGCCGTCGGCTTAGAGGGATTAAAAAAACTAGTGGGTTTTGCTCTTACTTGGCACTTGATTGTTGGGGTTCATTGAATCTTGTACACCTGTTTTCCATTAGAACAATCACCAGTTTCATAAGATTCACTGCATATTGTACACTTGTTTTCCATTATTAATGCTAGAACTATTTACACAAGCATTTTCCTATTCATTTGTTTAGTCCTTAATTTCTCTCTCTAAACACACATACAAGTTGTTTTATTAAGTTGGGTTACATCTAAGAGAGTGGTGGTCGTTTAGGGTGTCGGTGTTTCAATAATCTATAAAGAGGTTGCATTGCCATCTGATTCGTTAATGTAGGGTATTTTGGCTTCTTTTTTTTTAGTTTGTGGATCTATGGATATGTGTTTGTGTTTGTTTGAACTTTATCATAAGTCTGATGTATGATCGTAAGAGCTTATTTTATATGGTTTGCTACAAGTGGTGTTTTATTTGGCTGCTCGATCTTTTGATACTATTAGTGGATTTCTGTATATGTATATATGTTTGTTTAAGCTTAGTGTATAGGTAGTACTTGCTTATAATTTTTGTGCAGATTTTTAGTTTGTCAGTTCATTCGGTGTGTTATATTTATGTAACTAGTGTTTGATATTTTTGGATGTGTTTTCTGATCTAAATGTTAAATGCATGGTTGTTTCAGAATTTGGGTTTGCTGAAGTGACGTTGCTAACAGTAATTTTGGCGTGGCGAAAGTCGTATGGCATAAAATGTAACCATATTTTGTAGGGTAATTGATATATGAGCCAAGGTACTAGATTTAAGATCTTAATGACTGTCATGAATCAGGTTGCGTAAAAACTTAATGTGAAATATTAGGATCATGAGACGTTGGTAAGGTCACTTGATATGCCACTTATATATGTTATTAGTAGAAATAGCATGTATGAGTCTTGATTAAATCTTAAACCGTCAAGTTTTTCACTCGAGCCGGCCACTTGTGAATGGCCGACCGTAGAAACTTAAAGCAGTTCGGACACAGAATGCAATGAAGATCGGAGAGTATAGGGTTTCCCGGTCGTTAAGTCCCAATGAGCTATCGATGAATCACCAAGCGTATAGTGATCGAGATTTGAGCGGAAAAAAAGTTTTGAATGATTATAACTACTGAAAAAGTATACAAATTACAGGGGCTTAAATGCAAATTAAAGGAAATTAAAAGATGAAAAAAATATTAAATAAACGCTATCACTATTTGCAAAATGATGTTTTTGATTTTATGTTTTTATAAAACTTAATTTAAAGAGAAAATGTGAAATTTACACAATATAAATCCTAAAAATATGAAAATGACATTTTTACAAACCTAATGATAAAAGAAAATTTGTAGAAAAAGAAAATTATTTTTAAAACTATTTAATTAATTATTATTAATTAAAAACTATTTTTAACTAATTAATAATAGCCTAAAATACAAGAAATTAGGAAATAAAGCTAGAAAAATGAAATTATGACTTGGAAAATCTAAAATAACAAAGAGAATTTTCAAAACTATTTTTGTATTTTTACGATTATTTTCTATTTTCTATGAATTAAAAACTATTTAAAACTAATTAAATTACTTAAAATACAAATTTAACTAAGAAAATCTAGAAAAATATTTTTTGACTTTTTATATTTATCTTAACTTAAGAAAAATGAAAACTTATTTTTGAAACTTTTACGAATTAATTGTATAAAAAGCTATTTAAAAAGACAATAAAAACTAATTTAAATAGGGAAAAATAGCAAACAAGATCTTGGAAAAATATGAAAAATTCAAGATAAGCTTAAAATAATATTAAGAATCTAGGAAAATAGAAAAACAGGGGTTGTGTGTAGGAAATTGAGGCTGAGTTGTAAATGCTTATAAATAAGCACTTTGAATAAGCCAAAAGCCACAACAAGCTACCAACTGACTACAGAAGCTGGGATAAGCTAAAACTACTCAAAATGAACTAAAAACAACTGGCCTTATCCTCTGAATTGCTAACTACCAAGATTTGAGGTTTTGAGCTCAAGTGATAAAAACAGATTTAGGTGCCTACTTGCAGCCTAAGCACAAGTTACCCAATAAGCTAAAAATGAAAACAAAAATTGGATCCTAAGCTAGACACTGGGTGGCTATCTATAAGCCAAATATGAGACCTAGATAAGTTCAAGCGAGCTTGTGGCGAGGCCACAAGACCTGTCAGACTCGGTATCAAGCCGAGTCGGTCTGTGAGGCAAATAAGCCCATGTTTACAAGCTAATATGAAGCTTATATAAAATTCACAAAAATATACTAAAATGGTGATAAGAAAATAGACCAGTAGAACTTTTTAAAACTACAATTTTCACTTGATTTGGCCCAGAGATGAACTCATGAAAATTCACCCCATTTGGGTGGCGGTATTTTCAAGCTTTGACTTTCAACAAAGTGATATTTTGACCAAAGCGAGATTTGAATCCATTTTGTGGCGAGATTGATGTTAATTGATGAAATAAACTTAGTGCAAGCTATATCTATGAATTTGAAACACAAAACAAGTTGTTGCTTTTATAAAATCCAACAGTTAAGTTATTAAGGCAGTTTATAAGTGATGTTGACTTTTAGCTAATGCAAGCACAAGTTTATAGCGCAATGAGTCAAATAGAACTTAACAAGCCTAAACCAACGAGGTTTCTACCATTGAATAAACCTCTAAGACAGATTAAGAGACAGATCCAAACACCACTTTTGAGAATGAAATGCAAAGGATTCTTCCTAAGTGACTAACTTAGCTAGTGCTACTGCTGAAACTAAATCTCTCTACCTAAGAACAGTTAAGTGATCAAATCTATATTAAGGCTAACAACAAATTAGACATATAGAGATTGATGCAAAAATGTACTATTATTAGAGAATAAGCAAAATACCTACAAGTGTTCCAGCTGATTAACCACTCATACCAGAACCATAACTAAACTACTTGAAGCTATTCCAACCCAAATCAAGGCTCTGCAACACCCCAAACCATTTCCAATTCCATTTGAGCTCACAGTTGACTTTTGTTGACCATATGACAAATTGCTTAAAAGTAACTTATAAGCTTACAAAAAGCTATAAGGAGCTTTAATAAGCTTATTTGAGAATGAAATTAAACTTTTGAAAGCTTGCAAATGAGACTTTGAAACTGAATTATACAACAGTAATCATGAAACTTGGAACTTATATAAAAAAAACTTGGATTGATATTCAAAAACAAATTACAATGATGTTTTAACTTAAATGTGATACATAGAAACTGAAATTACAACATTTTGAACTAAACTAAGACATTTATTTAAAAAAACGACATTAAGGAAAATTATTAGACTAACTACTTTTTCTCTTCTCTTTCTTCCTCCTCTTTTATACACCAACTCGCTTCTTTTCTCTCTACGAGCTAATCCACATCCTTTCATGGCCATTGGATGACTTGAAGAGTTTTTAGCCGTTGGATTATTTTGGCGGAAATGGTTTTAACGGTGGGAGTTTGAGTGCAGAGGGGGAGGCATTTAATGTCTTTTGGAGTGTTAGGAGGTGGAGTGATAAGGGAGTGAAAGGTGAGTGGGGGATGGGATTGTCGATGTTGCGGGCTAGTGTGATGATGAAGATGGTATCCGTGACATGGAGGAAAGGGTTGAGTCAAAGGGTTTGGTAGGTTGTATTATTAAAGAGAAAGGGTCAAAATGAAGGGTCCAATTGGCTATGGCGGGGTCACAAGTGTTTTGACAAGGCCAAAGTTTAAAGGTTATAAATACAAGGACCTATATTGCAAATTCGAAAATACAAGGACCAAAACGCCATTTTCACAAAGTTGCTCCAATGGACTAAAGTGACAAGCTCCAAAAGTATAAGGACTAATCTTGACATTTTCAAAATTCAAGGACTATTTTTGCCAAATTTGAAACTTGGAGGACCAAACTTGCAATTTCTCAAAACTTTTGATATTTTTCACCAAAGGACTAATTTTGACAAGTTATGATTTTAAAAGGACCTTTGGTGATTTTCTTTTGAAATTAAGTACTCAAGGACTATTTCGACAATTTTTGAAACTTGGGGAATGAAGCGCCAATTATGCAAACTTAGCTCATTTTTCATCTAATTTTAAACATTTTGCATCGAAACATATAAAATGCAATTTTGGAATATTTTCGATATTTTGATGCATTTCGAGCATTTTAAGCGTTTTGCGATTCGGTTGACCAAAATGATGGGTATTTACACACTCATCAATCCCCCACTAAACTATTGCTAGTCCTAGCAATCTTTTGAGAAAAACTTAATGGATTTGAATCTCTTTACCAAAAGCCATTACTTTTGGAGTAGCCAAATGTTTCAGTTCAAGTAAGAACCATGGTACACCGATAACCATGTGATTTTGAGCAAACCACCGACTTCCAACGGTTTGATTTGTCTTTACGAAGCCATTTGCTACGGACTAATAACTCTTAGATAATATATCTTTGGTGAGTCGATTACCAATTATGGTTTTTCCACTACCTTTACCACAAGCCATAAACTTGCGGGCTGTGACTCTTCACTTATAAGGATATGGTGGTGAATACCATACAATTTTGGGTAAATTGCAAGTCGTCAGCGGTTTGAGATATCTTTACCAAGAGCCGTTTGCTCTGGATTAGCCAATCCTTTTGTTTTTTAGACATGGCGGATGATAACCATAAGTGAGTAAGTGAAAACACTTACTCCAAAAAAAAATTTTGGCCAAGCAGGGGAATTAGGCGGTATAATTACATGATAAAATTAGGTGAAATTCCCCCACTTAGAAATGAATATTGCCCTCAATATTCAAAGTACCGCTGTTATGCGAAGCAGAGAACGTAAAGAGAAATACTACGACCATTATTTTGAAAGATTTTTTTTTTTTTTTTTTTTTTGAAAAAACTTATATATATATAACATGTGGGGCAACCCCCCCACTGAGGTGGAACACATGGGTGAAAACCCATGTTTAGCTCTTGTTTTTGATTACCGAAGTCGCTAGCTTGACTCGACCCAGATTAATTTGTTCATGGGAAGTAAGTGGAAGAGATAATCTCCATCGGACTTTCATTCAAGATGTTTGGACAAACATTTGAAGCACGTGAAAGTTCCACACCGATGAGATATACATAGACAGATCCGGCTCACAGATGATAAATGAAAATGCCGGGGTCAAAGATAGTGTCTTCATTCCCGAAGGAGTGAAGATGAAGAGAAATCACAAGATATTTGAGGAAAGGAAGAAAGATTTTGATAACAATCAAGATCCATTCTTCATCCTCAAATGTAGACATATCGGGAGGAAGGGTGAGGTTAGTATCATTAATAGGCAAACTCGTATGATAGAGTACACCTTCCTCCGAGCCAATATCATCCTCAAGATCAAAATAGAAATGATCATGTTCGAAGGAGATATGTCATGAGAGAGTTCACGGAGAACTCTTCATGAAGAGAGTCATTCACATGAAGTGGAATTGTGAACTCTTGTTCCATTGTGGGCTCATCACTATCCTCGATGCGAGTATCAAAGAGTGGATTCTCGAGAAATTAAAGTGAATTCAGTCGAATTCAAATAGAGGATTAGTGAGAGTTGTTTTGAATGCTTCAGGAACAAAGTGATCAATATTCTCTATTGGATTGTTGGGATAAGAAGTGAGTGAGCGATCATTATCAAGGAGACTTTCGGTCTCTCGGATCGGCTTGAAATCAAAGAGAACATCGTTACTACGATGAAAGTGGATTGATGTGAGTGAGTTCATCGGTGAACTCCTCAAGAAAAGGATCGGGCGTGGAAGTGATACCTCAACATACTCGATGTTTCCATAGGAAGCACAATCTTCGCTACAATTGGAGAAAGTTTCAAAATGATCATTTGAACACTCAAGAGGGAAGAGAATCACACATATGCTCGAAGTTCCTGTGACTCTCTCGGGATTGGGACAAGGTTCTCGACACTAGACTTTATGAATTCGTCCGATTCCTTTTCGGGAACGATGTCAAGATGCTCGTCCCCATGTTCGAGAGAGTGAGTGGGAGCTTGGTGTGATAGCAGTTGTTTGAGATGGAATCTCAAGCTGGGGATATCAACCGGCGAGGAGTTGAGAAATATTATCTTTAAAGGATAAAACTCTCTTCGTCATCGTCATATAGAGTTGCCTTGTGAAATTGGGACGCATAGAGTTTGCTTGCTCTAGGACTAATAATTCTTCCCTAGATTGGCGGGCCTCTCGTTTTCGACAAGCAATTCTCCCATGGTCTTTTCACCACTCACTTGATTCTTAAAGTTACTAATCATATCATCAAGTGTTTTCATTGCGGTTTCAAAATTTTGGGAGATTTCTTGAGACAACGGCTCGGTGGAGTTTTAACCGTATAGTCTTGTGGAGGTTGGAAATTGTCAAATCTGTGAGAGTCATGATTGTTACAAGGAAATGGATTCCTATTTGACAATCGGTGAGTGGGGACCTCCACAGTACTACATGATAAAGCTGTTGAGTGCGGATTGGTGAATTATATGGATATTGGTCATAACCAAAGTTACGAGTATCACCGAAAAGCGTTCATAGACAAAGCGTGTTTCGGATTGACACTCAAATCCTTGGTGAGGACCTCCACAAAATTCACAATGATTATGTTGATTATATGAAGATAAGTCGGGTTTGTGGTGGGTAATTGGGAAAGTTTGAGGGTCGTTAAATGAGTTGGATTAGGATCATAATCAAATGAATTCCTCGAACCACAAAACAAACAACTCCCATTATGAATATCATTACCACATTGTACACACGTACACCAACGAATGGTGAACCAAAAAGAGGCTCACCACACCGACACAAGGAATAAGCGATTTCATTTGAGAGTTATGAAAAGGAATCGGTTCATTCAAAGAATCTTCAAAACCAACATGGTGATCCGAATGACTATCAAGTCTTGAAGAACATTTTGAAAAATCCGGAGGTGGGACAAATGGTGTGCTCACGAGGCTAGCAATTTCCACCACTTCCGTTATGGTCTCTTGTTACGGTTCTTGAGAAGCGTGCAGATTAGGCAAGTCATTCTTGCTAGTCACCGATCTAATTCGCATGTTTGCTTTTAACCGTAAATCGTGAAAGTTTAGGATCAATTTTAGGCGGCTTAGGAGCAATTGAGGTTTAGATCTTTGGATAACCGTAGGTTGGACGTATTTAGCACCTCCATTGTCGGATGGAAGTACACGGTCCTTTGTCACCCGGTTTCTCGTTCCGTTTCCCTACGCAGAATTAATGGATCATCACGAACAACATGAATTCTTGACATTTGCGATAAAGTCTGAAGTTTTTCAACTTCGTCCCAGAATTCGTCGTAGTCGAGAGATTCCATGAGAATAGAAGAAATTAGAATCAAATGGATAGAGGGTAAAGGGATAAAGAATCAAAAAGGGTAAGAGGGTAAAGATGAATATTTTTGGATTTTTGGATAAACATGTTGTAAAAATAAGAAAGAAAATCTTTTTGGGTTTTTGTGTTTGTTGAAAACTTAAAAAATGTTTTTGGGTTTTTGGATTTTTATAAGAAAATATAAACATATATAGATGGTATGAACAATGAGTGAATATTCAAATCACTAATCGCTAAGCGGAAGATAATCGACCTGACTCCCGGCGTGGCGCCAAAATTTGATTCGCTCCCAGACGGTCGAGTTTTATCACTCAAGCCGACCACTTGTGAATGGCGGCCGTAAGAAACTTAAAAGATTGAGAAGCAGAATGCAATGAAGATCGGAGAGTATAGGGTTTCCCGGTCGTTAAGTCCCGTGAGCTATGCAATGAATCACCAAACGTATAGTGATCGAGTGATTTGAGCGGAAAAAAAGTTTTGAATGATTATAACTACGGAAAAAGTATACAAATTACAGGGCTTAAATGCAAATTAAAGGAAATTAAAAGATAAAAATATTAAATAAACGCTATCACTATTTGCAAAATGATGTTTTGGTTTTATGTTTTATAAAACTTAATTTAAAAACTACTTGACGTCTGAGAAAATGTGAAATTTACACAATATAAATCCTAAAAATATGAAAAATGACATTTTACAAACCTAATGATAAAATAAAATTTGTAGAAAAAGAAAATTATTTTAAAACTATTTAATTAATTATTATTAATTAAAACTATTTTTAACTAATTAATAATAGCCTAAAATACAAGAAAATAGGAAATAAAGCTAGAAAATGAAATTATGACTTGGAAAAATCTAAAATAACAAAGAGAATTTTCAAAACTATTTTTGTATTTTTTAGATTATTTTCTATTTTCTATGAATTAAAACTATTTAAAACTAATTAAATTACTTAAAAATACAAATTTAACTAAGAAAAATCTAGAAAATATTTTTTTGACTTTTTATATTTATCTTAACTTAAGAAAAATGAAAACTTATTTTTTTGAAACTTTTCTGAATTAATTGTATAAAAAGCTATTTAAAAAGACTTAAAAACTAATTTAAATAGGGAAAAATAGCAAACAGTACTGGAAAAATATGAAAAATTCAAGATAAGCTTAAAATAATATTAAGAATCTAGGAAAAATAGAAAAACAGGGGGTTGTGTGTAGGAAATTGAGGCTGCAGTTGTAAATGCTTATAAATAAGCACTTTGAATAAGCCAAAAGCCACAACAAGCTACCAACTGACTACAGAAGCTGGGATAAGCTAAAACTACTCAAAATGAACTAAAAACAACTGGCCTTAACCTCTGAATTGCTAACTACCAAGATTTGAGGTTTTGAGCTCAAGTGATAAAAACAGATTTAGGTGCCTACTTGCAGCCTAAGCACAAGTTACCCAATAAGCTAAAAATGAAAAACAAAAGCTGGATCCTAAGCTAGACCTGGGTGGCTATCTATAAGCCAAAGATGAGACCTAGATAAGCTCAACTGAGCTTGTGGCGAGCCACGAAGACCACTTGCGAGACTCGGTATCAAGCGAGTCGGTGCACGGGCAAATAAGCCCATGTTTACAAGCTAATATGAAGCTTATATAAAATTCACAAAATATACTAAAATGGTGATAAGAAAATAGACCGTTAGAACTTTTAAAACTACAATTTTCACTTGATTTGGCCCGAGATGAACTCATGAAAATTCACCCATTTGGGTGGCGGTATTTTCAAGCTTTTGACTTTCAACACAGAAGTGATATTTTGACCAAACTGAGATTTGAATCCATTTTGTGAACTGAGATTGATGTTAATTGATGAAATAAACTTAGTGCAAGCTATATCTATGAATTTGAAACACAAAACAAGTTGTTGCTTTTATAAAAATCCAACAGTTAAGTTATTAAGACAGTTTATAAGTGATGTTGACTTTTAGCTAATGCAAGCACAAGTTTATGACTGCAATGAGTCAAATAGAACTTAACAAGCCTAAACCAACAGGTTTCTACCACTGAATAAACCTCTAAGACAGATTAAGAGACAGATCAAAACACCACTTTTGAGAATGAAATGCAAATGATTCTTCCTAAGTGACTAACTTAGCTAGTGCTACTGCTGAAACTAAATCTCTCTACCTAAGAACAGTTAAGTGATCAAATCTATATTAAGGCTAACAACAAATTAGACAGATAGAGATTGATGCAAAAATGTACTATTATTAGAGAATAAGCAAAATACCTACAAGTGTTCCAGCTGATTAACCACTCATACCAGAACCATAACTAAACTACTTGAAGCTATTCCAACCCAAATCAAGGCTCTGCAACACCCCAAACCATTTCCAATTCCATTTGAGCTCACAGTTGACTTTTGTTGACCATATGACAAATTGCTTAAAAGTAACTTATAAGCTTACAAAAAGCTATAAGGAGCTTTAATAAGCTTATTTGAGAATGAAATTAAACTTTTGAAAGCTTGCAAATGAGACTTTGAAACTGAATTATACAACAGTAATCATGAAACTTGGAACTTATATAAAAAAAACTTGGATTGATATTCAAAAACACATTACAATGATGTTTTAACTTAAATGTGATACATAAAGCGAAATTACAACATTTTGAATTAAACTAAGACATTTATTTAAAAAAGCGACATTAAGGAAAATTATTAAACTAACTACTTTTTCTTCTCTTTCTTCCTCTCTTTATACACCAACTCGCTTCTTTTCTCTCTCTCGAGCTAATCCCACATCCTTTCATGGCCATTGGATGACTTGAAGAGTTTTTAGCCGTTGGATTATTTTGGCGGAAATGGTTTTTAACGGTGGGGAGTTTGAGTGCTAGAGGGGAGGCATTTAATGTCTTTTGGAGTGTTAGGAGAGGTGGAGTGATAAGGAGTGAAAGGTGAGGTGGGGGATGGGATTGTCGATGTTGCGAGCTAGTGTGATGATGAAGATGGTATCCCGTGACATGGAGGAAAAGGGTTGAGTCAAAAGGGTTTGGTCGGGTTGTATTATTAAAGAAAGGGTCAAAATGAAGGGTCCAATTGGCTATGGCAGGGGTCACAAGTGTTTTGACAAGGCCAAAGGTTTAAAGGTTATAAATACACAAGGACCTATATTGCAAATTCGAAAATACAAGGACCAAGGCGCCATTTTCACAAAGTTGCTCAAGGGACTAAAGTGACAAGCTCCAAAAGTATAAGGACTAATCTTGACATTTTCAAAATTCCAAGGACTATTTTGCCAAATTTGAAACTTGGAGGAACAAACTTGTAATTTCTCAAAACTTTTGATATTTTCACCAAAGGACTAATTTTGACAAGTTATGATTTTAAAAGGACCTTTGGTAATTTTTCTTTTGAAATTAAGTACTCGGGGACTATTTCGACAATTTTGAAACTTGGGGGCTGAAAGCGCCAATTATGCAAACTTAGCTCATTTCTCATCGATTTTAAACATTTTGCATCGAAACAAATAAAATGCAATTTTAGAATATTTTCGATATTTTGATGCATTTCTGAGCATTTTTAAACGTTTTGCAGTTCAAATTTGACCAAAAATGATGAGTATTTACACACTCATCAGTGACATGTCAAGTGGTCTAACCAACGTCTCATAGCTTTTTAGGTAACCCAATTTAGGTATTGGGGATTTGGTTATATGTTGGTGCATTTTATTTTGAATCACAGTTGTTAAATTTAGTTTCATGATTTCGCGTTTAGGTTTGAACGAGTGTGGAAACCCGCGCGATGCAGCGGGATTGGCTTCAAAGGACTTACTTTGCAGCGACACTTAAACCTTAGGGACTATTTTTGCCAAGTTGTGAAACTTTGCATTTAATGTTTGGACTTACTTTGCAACGACGCTTAAACCTCAAGGACTGTTTTTGCCAAGTTATGAAACTTTGCATTTAATGTTTGGACTTACTTTGCAGCGCCACTTAAACCTCAGGGACTATTTCTGCCAAGTTGTGAAAGTTGGCATTTAATGCGTGTGTTTGCAAACAAAAGTTGTACGCCTTTTAGTATAATATACAAATTTTTTATTGACATTACATGTTTGAAACTATGTTATATGATTTAATTGTAAGTGGTTGTGTTAATTTTTTGAATATCGTTAGGGGATTTATGATCCCTACATCTCACAAAACACGACCATGCATTTTCATAATTACTTTATATTTCAGTTATGTATCAAGTACCATTTTGTATATGTAGAAAACTAGAAGGGGGGTTGAATAGTTTACCGATTAAAAACTTTGTTTTGAAACTTATTGAAAGATCAATTGATATTGATCTTAAGTATGTTAATGAAATATGCAAGCAATATGTAATAAGTAAATAAGGAAAGAAATGATCAAACCACAACAAGTTGTTTATAGTGGTTCGACCTACAAGGACTCTTTTCCTTGCCCTACTCCACTCCCCGAGTCTCACACTCGAGAGTTTAACTTCACTAGTCAACAAGCTCCTTTCACCCGTGAGAAAACCTTTACACTTAAACACACTATTTCCGACACTAAGCTAGATGTCGAGTTCTTTCCAAGGGTACAACTACTCCCACACACAATGTATTTTGAGGACTAAAATACTAACCACTCACACTCACAAGATTATGATGGTTTGATACAACAATGAAGTATGGATCAACACTAGATCATACAACACTAAACAAACAAGACTTCCAACTTCTCGTTGAAGCTTAAATATGACTTGATCTTCTTTGCTACAAAGAGATCACTAATATGATATGAAACCGAGTTAGAAAGGTTAGAGAGAAGATATGTATGAGAGTATATTAGAAAGGGATGAGAAACTACTTGGCTTGGCATTGCTATTTATAGCCAAATTGGACGAGGCGATCCCACGGACCGCGGACCCCTTAAAAGGGTTCCATGGTGTACCAATTTGGTACCCTTGATCCGACGATCAAGATATCAAATCTTGCCTAAAGTCAACTCTATCTAAGTGAGATTGTGCAAGATATGAAGAGTACAAATCTTCACAAAATATCTAATGGAATCTTCTATGATTTCCATGATGTAATACATGATGTCAAATATTGTATTACTATTTATAGAAATATGCAAATGCTTAAGTAGTGTTTGGTTTTAAGAACCTAACACATAAACTACTATCATACATAATGATTAGAGTCATATCAAGATGTTACTAATCATAAATGTAAATGCTTGAGTGATGAATATATTGTTTGAGAAAGCTTGTTTTAATATCTAATAAACTTGACAAGCTTTAAGCTTTTATAAATTAAATTTACTTTTTTCGTTAACAAAACTTAGGTAAAGATCAAAAATATAAATAACGTTTAATGACGATATTTGTATTAACAATCTCCCTTTTGTTGAGGAAAAATATAAATTTATTTTATAAAAGAAACAAAGTTTGTACAAGAGTTATAAAATATTAGTTTTAGAACTTGAAAAGGAAATGATAATGCAAGTGTATGAAATTTGACTTTATATGAAAGTCAAAGAATTCACTAGTTGATGCATGATGTTGACTTTTTCGAGAAAGTCAAAATATGCGGTTTGACTTTTTTTAAGAAAAGTCAAGTATTATCAATGAGAGTTCTGTTTGACTTTTAGAAAGTCAAATGTATGCAGGTTGACTTTTCGGAAAAGTCAAATATAAATAATTTCAAAGTTCTATATTTTCTCCCCTTTTGTCTCAACAAAAGAAGAGGCTATCTTGAATGTAATGAGCTCGAGCTATTATCTCCCCTTGTTCAAAGCTCCCCAAATTGGGTGCTTTAATGGGAAGATACATGGATTGTGAAAATAATGCTACAAAAAAAATTGTTAGTAATAATGATCATTCACAAGCATTTCCAAACACTATGTAATGACACCAACAATGTAATAAACAACATTCATTAGTTAAATTTTTTCATGAATAAGGATCATGAAAAAGAACACAATGATGTGTTTCTAGTACAAGAAAATAAAATTATCCTAAGAAAGTAAATAAAAGAAAAACTATTCTAAAACCATCCTAAAGTGATGGTGGATGGGAAAGAGCGTTTAGACGCTCAAGAATGTGGTTGAGGATGAACCTCATTTCTTCGTGGAAGTCATGGACCATAATCCGGGTCCGTTCCACAGTTTGACCCGTTGCTCACAAGTTGAGCAACCATGCCTTGGAGGGTAGAAAGTTTGGGGAGGTTGTGGTGGTGGAATGGTGGATGTGTTGGTGGTGTTGGGGATATTTGGAGTGGTCATGATGGATGCAAGCAAAGCACTTTGCATTTGCATTGTCTCACAAGTGAGAATCCAACATGCCTTTGAATTGGTGGAGGTTGTGGAGTTCGGCTTGAATCTCTCTCTAGTGGGATTGTCATCCCACATGCACTCGGAATGTCCTCAATATGAGGGACATTGATGATGGAAGTGGATGATCCTCGTATAAAGGACCATGAATGTCCTTGTGAATGGGGTGGAAAAGGAGAGGTCTTGGCCCTAATGGGGCGTTTGGGTCAATGGATGACCGGGTGACTCATGAGCGATTCGCTCAATGGTGCCAAGGATGGCAATGGTGGTGGATGACTTGGCCTGGGAGGCAAGTCTTCCAAGTCCTCTAGGAAAGGATTTGGTGATGTTGGTATAGTTGAAAATAACTCCATGGGAGTGAGAGTGGGTGACCTTGGTGAAGGTGGTGAGGGTGTTTTGGATGTTTGGATGGGTGCCCGTGGAGGTGAAGTAGGTGTTTTTGTTGGTGGTGGAGTGGTGATCACAATGTGTGATGAAGTGGGTGTAGCTAAGGTAAGATGTGTATCATCTCTAATGGGAGATGAGATGGTGAGTGGTGAGGATTCGGATGATGAGCTAAGATGAACAAAACAACATGGCCTTACGCTCATTCTAGCGGTTTTCTTGCAAGGTTTTGGTGATGATTTAGTCATTTTTAACTTGGGTTTTGATTTGCTAGATAGTAGTGAGAATGAAGAAGGTGTGAGGATGATCATGGTAAAGCCTTTCAATTTATAGAGGTAAGAAATTGTTGAGAAATGGTTTGATTTGATGTTGAACCATTGAAGAGATGAGGTTCCTAATGATTTGGAAGTGGGTTGAATGCTAGTCATATCACCCAAGTCAATCCATACAAAGAAGATGGAGTGAAGAAGAAAAGATATGCAATAAATGTGTTCTAGTGAGTGGAATTTCCTAATATTCAGATTACCACGGTTTGAAGGTACCAAAATTTGGTTCCTTCCTTTATAAAAGGGCTCCTTGGGTGGATTATTCAAATTTTTGAATTTTGGTGGGAAATGGTTTCTTATATCCCTTAGTGAATAATACTAGTTCTAATAACGGTATAAACTAGTTAAGATTGATTTATAAGTGATGGAAGATAATTTGGAATCACGAAAGAGTCGAAATTGAAAATTACTTGGAGGATCCACGGCACCAAAATCATACACGGACGGAACCCTAAAAGGGTGTCGTCTGGTCCGCTGCTCTGGTATGGCGGCACCAAATTACATAAAGGACGGTACCAAAATAATGGTGCCGTCGATCCGTGAGTCTTGAAATATGGATGAGTTCGTTTTAGGTGTCGGGTAAATTTCGAAACACGAAATTTTCTCAAAACCTGTTATACTAAACATTTCTAGTTAGGAAAAGTAAATAACACATATGTAAACATAGTGGAGCATAGATTTTGAGCAAGGCTTATTGATTTTCACAATATAGTGAAAATGGGTAAAATTGATAGCATACTTGTGCTATCCCCCGCATGAGATTGTTAGCATACACCATTGTTTCAAGTTATATTATCATCCTACATAATAAAACGACTAAATAGTATCAAACATTAATGATAATGTATTGTTCCAAACACTCCTTAAAGTACCCTTATTTGTCCAACTTCTTGTAAATTTGTTCATCATTCTACCAAGGCATGAACATTCCCTTAGTTTGTTTGAATCTGCGATTCATTCTCAATCTCGGGAAGAGATGCATAATACTCTTGAGGTGGAAGATGAGAGCTTGGAAGACCATCCTCGGAGCTATTTGATGATGATGATGAAGGAGTTGGGGTTTAGCTCTCTTGCCTTTAGTCTTAGCAACTCGAGCATCACTCAAAGGTACAAAGATGTGAGGGATGAGTTCATAGTGAAGGTGCATCCCTTTTGGGGTTGGTGGAATTGGAGCGAAGTTTCTATAGAGACGGGTGAGAAGCATCCCGTATGGAAGAGCAACGGATCCTTGAGTTGGAATATCAATCATTCTCCTAGCTATGTAGTAGGCTAAGTTGAATGGTTGTCGGGTGGACAAGTTGTAGAGCATGTGGCAAAGACAAGCGTTTATGTGATCCCTATTCCCTATGGTGCTAATGGCGTTGGCTCTAAGTAGTTCCTCCATTTCTTAAATTCGGCTTAAGTTCATTTAGCTTCATTCCATATGGATCTCGGTTTACCTCTTTTCCTTTTGGGTAACTTTCGGGTTGTATCACTTTTGGGTTAAAAAGGTGTTCACGGATGACATCTTTATTTGCCAAACGGGTTATGTAGGGAAGAGAGCGGTCATTGATTGTATCAAGAGCCATGAGTGACCACTTATCCGTGTAGACACAAGTTCCTCGGTTGGGAATTCTAACACTTGATCAAAGTTGCTTAAGGTGATGGTGTAGTCATTTTGGTTGATTCTAAACCTAAGGCGAAATTCATCATCGTCTTCATCACTAAAGCGGTCACACTAGCATAGAATTCTAACACAAACCTAGGACAAATTGGTTCATCGATGTCAAGAAGACAATCGAATTGAATGGTGGCTAGTTCTTCACGAAGATTGGTATTTTCAAGGAAGGATGAGTGAATGGTTCTACCCTCATGGAAATACCTCGATTCTAGACCCCTAAATATTTCTACTTGTTCCTTGGTAAGTCCTTTGGTTTTGTGGTGTTTGGGAATGTAGTTAAGGGTGTCTTTGTGATCATAGAATCTTGCGGCTACCATGGTTATCCCTAAGGACAAGAATTAACATGTTAAGAAAAATTGAAAGTAAATTTTTTTTGATTCTAGTGTGTGCCTATATGAAAACAATTTGGAGTTGCGGTTATCTCGACTCATTTTATGCACAAAATGGTTTTAGTGGGGTGTTTGGCAAATACCATGAGATAACCCAAATGCTCCTAATTCAATGTGGCTACATTTGAATATACCCGGGAGTGCATATTAGTTATGCAATACCTTTAGTATTCAAGAGCATGCAAGTGATGAAAATTCTAACGTTTCTATTTGTATTAGCAATGAAAATGTTTTCCTACAAGTGAGAAGCTTTTCAAAACTTTTGACATGGGGTGTTTGGTTGTTTGAATAAGGCCTTATATTTATTATCTATCAATTAGTGGGAAACATGATTTGTTTATGCAATATGATAATGTAGTACCTAATTTTAATGACTAGTTATGCAATTTGCCAATTGAATTCATATTTGGTATAAAAGCAT
Source organism: Chrysanthemum lavandulifolium (assembly GCA_022545495.1). Lineage (NCBI taxonomy): Eukaryota > Viridiplantae > Streptophyta > Magnoliopsida > Asterales > Asteraceae > Chrysanthemum > Chrysanthemum lavandulifolium. Next base: position 61,413,547 of record CM040238.1, read on the forward strand.
ACATAAAACCCCATGTAATGATTGTGATAGTTTTGTGCATAAATAAGAATCCTAGACTCGAATTAAGAGATGAAATGTAGTTAGGATACTTACAATGATGTTATCTTGATAATTAGTGAGTGGGAAGATGACAATAATGAGCTTGGTTTAAGTTTTACGTTTTGGTAAAGTGGGTTGTGAGGAAGAGGATGTTATGTATAAAGTTGTTTTGTACAGAGACACCACGGACGACGGCACCAAATTTTGGTTCCGTCCGTGTTGTCGTTTAGTGCCGTGCTACGATGGAGATACAAGGCAAAATTGTTTTGGTTTGACTATTCTAATGTTTTAGGCTATGTTTATCCTACATGTTTGGTTCCATTAACCCTAAACCAAGTCTAAGAAGATTAAAAGGTTCTCGTTTAAGAGGTTTAGTAAAGATGTCGGCAATGTTGTCTTGGAGGATACTTTCTCGATTGAAATGTTTCCTTTTGAACATTGTCGCGAAGAAAGTGATGACGGATTTCAATGTGCTTTATGCGAGCATGTTGAGCAGGATTCTTCTTGAGATCGATGGCTCCTTTGTTGTCATAAAGTATCACAATGTCGTTGAGATGAATTCCGTAGTCTCGAGCTTGCTTCATCAAAGAGCTTGTTGACATGCTTTTTGGTGAGGCGTATTCGGCTTGATTAGTAGAGATAGCTAAAGCCGTTTGCTTCTTTGCAAACCATGAGGTGAGACAATGTCCAACAAAGTGCAAATACCACTTGTACTTTTCTATCGACATAATCACCGGCATGATCGAGTCGGCATACACTATGGTTTCTATACCCGTTCCTTTGGGATACCATAATCCTAAACACGTTGTTCCCTTAATATATCTAAAATCCTTTTAATGCTTCTAAGTGTGATGCCTTTGGGTTTTCTTGAAAGCGAGCACATAGACAAACACTAAACATAATGTCGGGTCTACTAGCCGTAAGATAGAGTGAGCTACCAATCATTCCTCTATATTTAGTGTTATCTACGGATTCACCTTCTTCGTCCTTGGTGAGTTTAGTGTCCGAGGACATGGGTGTTTTAGTTGGTTTGGAATCTTCAAGACCAAATTTCTTAAGCATGTCTTTTATATATTTAGATTGGTTAAAGAAAATACCATCATCTAGTTGTTTGATTTGAAGTCCTAGAAAGAAGTTTAACTCACCCATCATACTCATTTCAAACTCGTCATGCATGATTTTAGAAATCATCACATAGCTCTTGACAAGTTGATCCGAATATAATGTCATCAACGTATATTTGAACAATAATAATTTGTGATTCCTTTTCTTAGTAAAAGAGTATTATCTACTAATCCCATAGTATATTTGTTATCAATAAGAAAAGTCTTAAGACGGTCGTACCAAGCTTTAGGTGCTTGTTTAAGGCCGTATAATGCTTTCTTGAGTTTGAAGACATAATGTGGTTTCTCAAAGTCGGTAAACCGGAGGTTGAGAAACATACACTTCTTCGTTAATAAACCCATTAAGGAAAGCACTTTAACATCCATTTGAAATAATTTAAAATCATAAGCACATGCATAAGCAAGTAATATTCTAATAGATTCAAGTCTAGCTACCGTGCATAAGTTTCATCATAGTCAATTCCTTCTTGTTGATTATAACCTTGTGCAACAAGCCTAGCTTTGTTTCTAGATACTATACCATTTTCGTCCATTTTGTTTGAAAGACCCATTTTGTTCCAATTATAGTTTGATCTTTGGGTTTTGGAACTAGTTTCAAACATCATTTCTAACGAATTGGTTTAATTCTTCTTGCATGGCAATTACCCATGATTCATCTTTTATTGCTTCATTTATGGTTTTGGTTCAATGGTGGATACAAAACAAAAATGATTACTTTGATTTTGAGCTTGTGATCTTAAGGTTCTTTGATTAAGTTTTCCTATGACCTTTTCTAATGGATGACTTTTAGATTCTTTTATGTTGACAATTTCCTTATTTAATGGTTCATCTTCCTTGTTATTATTAATTTGACTTTCAATTATTTAACTTTCAACTAAGTCATCATCTACCAAAGGTGATGTCTTAGAGGAGGTGGACTTTAAATCAAATGTTATGTTCAACGATTCCTCGACTATCATTGTTTCTTTATTTAGGACAATGTAAGCTTTACTAGTTTGAGAGTAACCAAGAAATACACCTTCATAAGACTTTGGGTCAAACTTGGTGAGATAATCCTTAGTATTAAGAATAAAACATTTACAACCAAAGACTTTAAAATATCCTAATGTTGGCTTTTACCTTTATAAAGTTCATATGGTGTTTTGTTTAGGAAAGGACGTATTAGGACTCTATTTAAAATATATGTAGAAGTGTCAGCGTTACACCAAAACTTTTGAGGAATGTTTTGTTCATTAAGCATTGTTCTACTCATTTCTTAAATTGTTCTATTTTTACGTTCTACTACTCCATTTGATTGAGGTGTTAGTGGAGCGGAAAAGTTATGTGTTATACCATTTGTATCACAAAGTTTCCAAATTGAGTTTCGTTGTCAAATTCACGACCATGATCCGTTCGGATCGACATAATTTGACACCTAGAAGATTTTGAATTTTCTTGCTAAGTATTTCAAATTTATCAAAAGCTTCATTTTGGTTTTCAAAATAACGTCCAAGTAAACCTTGAGTAATCATCTACTATGACCAAAGTGTATAAGTTGCCTCCATAGCTTCTTATAGCGGATGGTCCAAATAAGTCCATATGTAATAATTACGGATACTTAGATGTGGACACCATATTTTTAGATTTGTGACTACTATGTGTTTGTTTACCAATTTTGCAAGCGTCACAAAAGTGTTGGTCATATTTTAGTTTTGGTAAATTTCTAACCAACTCTTTTGAAGATAGGTTTTGTATAAGTCTCATATTAGCGTGACCTAGCGTCTATGCCAAAGAGATGAGCTATCGTCTAATGTTGTTAGGCAAAGTTTGTCATTATATGTTTTATCTATTTTCATAGCGTATATGTTATTTTCCTAACTCCTTTAGCTATGGTGATACCATCTTTTAGTATTTTACTACAATTTTCATCAAATAGTACTTTATACTTTTATCGCATAGTTGGCTAATACTAAGTAGATTAAATCCTAACCTATCCACATGAGCAACATTTTCAATAGTTAAAGAGTTATGAGCAATCGTACCTTTGCCAATGATTTTGCTTTTGAGATTGCTACCGAAAGTGACATTACCTCCGTCATACTCTTGGTATGATGAGAAGAGACTTTGTTGCCCGTCATGTGTCGTGAGCATCCACTATCTTTATCCATTCATCGGGTTCCAATCCAACTTTCAAGCATACCTAAGAAGCGAATAACTCAAACATTTGGTCCCCAATATCTCATGGGTCCGTTTGGGTTAAACATACCATTTATTTGATTCATGTATGGAAATGATGGATAAGGGTTCCATGGCATGTAATCTGGAGTTTGATATGGTCTAGGAAAGTTTTGATTCAACCATTGTGTTGGTAGTTAGGTTGAACGTTGTGGTTGCTCTTAGGAAAGGCGTTTGGCAAAAGAAGTTTTATATCGTTGTTGAGTGGTTTTGATCTAAATTCATTTTAACAAGTCCTACTCGATATAATGGGTGGTTTTAGTTTAACATTATCATTGGTTTTCTTTGTTACTTTAACAAATTCGATCACGGTCCGTATTGCGAACATTACGTTTCTATTTGAAGTACCATGCATGTACCATTTTGCTGTGACGGAACCCTTATTTTGGTTAAATGCGGTCCGTCTTTATCTTCTGACAATTTTGATAGAATGTTCGTCCTTTTCGGCCGTTTTGTTTTGATTTTTGAAATTAATACTTCATTAAAACCTAGCCCATTCTGTCTCACGGTGTTTTATGGATTTTAACTATTTCATCGGCAAGAGCGATGTTTTGTTAAACCTTTAAACTTAGAATTATTTTCTATTAAAACTTCTTGTGTGAGCTTTAGTTTTCTATTTCAAGATTAAGCTCTTGACATGATTTACAATCATCGTCATTTGCTTTTCCTTTTCAAGTCGTTTGCTTTTCTTTTAACTCATATACCTCATTTTCCAAAAACTCCTTTTTAGTTTTTAGAAATTTATTTTTAGTTATGATTTTTAGACTTAGCTCACACAATTGATTATATTGTTTTGCAAGGTGTCATCATCTATAGAAGAATAAGAAGAGTCGGAAAGTACCTCATTTGACTCATGCGCCATTAGAGCGATCTCTTCCTTGCTTGATTCTTCATCGTCTTCACTATCACTCCAAGCACCACTTACAAAAGCTCGTTGAGTTTTGCTTTTAGGTGGCTTGGGACATTCTCTATGAGATGACTTGCATCACCACATCTAAAACACTTTCTTTCACCTTTAATCTTCTTTTCATCCCGATCTTTTCGAATGGCTTCTTTTCTTCTCGAGGTTGTCTTACAAACTTTCCTCTTCTTCTAAAGAACTTCTTGAAATCTCTAACGGCCATGGCATACTCCTCATCTTCACTATCGAACAAGATTCACCATCATCGCTGATTCCGCCTTTGCTTTAAGAGCAGCGGTTTGATCTTCTCCTTTCTTCCTTTGATGATCTCCGAATCTTTCTCCATTACCATTTCGTGAACTTTGAGGTTGCCAATTAGCTCGTCTAGTGACATTATTGAGAGATCTTTTGATTCTTCAATAGCGGTCACTTTAGCTCTCCATTTGGGATGGAGTGCTCTAAGAAATTTCGTGACAAAGTTCTTACTACGAAAAGATTCATCAAGTGCTTTAAGTGATGTAATGATAGTGTTAAAGCGAGCAAAGCCACAATCAATGGTTTCATCTTCGGGGATAACAAATTGTTCATATTGTTGAACAAGAAGATCAATTTTGTTATCCTTGACTTGTGAATTACCTTGATGTGTAACAATTAAAGATTCCCAAATATCTTTGGCGGTTTCACACATAAAATTCTTTCATATTCTTTTCTAGGTAAAGCATTATAAAGCATCATTTTAGCTTCATTATTTTAGCAACTAATTTCTTTTGTTCATCAACGGAAATATCCTTTGTTGTAGAACTAAAATCTCCTTTAACAATAATAAACCAAAGATTTATATCTTTTGATTTTACATATGTTTCAAAACGGTTTTCAATAGATAAATCCATTGGTTTCAAAGAGTGGTGGTCTTTGCATAGATTGCCCTTCTTTAAAGTTTTCAGAATCCATGGATCGTTTCAAGTTTATAAAATACAAGTTATTTTAGAAATTCTTGAGCAACGAGGCTCTGGTACCAATTGTAGAAAACTAGAAGGGGGTTGAATAGTTTACCGATTAAAAACTTTGTTTTGAAACTTATTGAAAGATCAATTGATATTGATCTTAAGTATGTTAATGAAATATGCAAGCAATATGTAATAAGTAAATAAGGAAAGAAATGATCAAACCACAACAAGTTGTTTATAGTGGTTGACCTACAATGACTCTTTTCCTCGCTTACTCCACTCCCGAGTCTCACACTCGAGAGTTTAACTTCACTAGTCAACAAGCTCCTTTCACCGCGGAGAAAACCTTTACACTTCGCTACACTATTTTCGACACTAAGCTAGATGTCGAGTTCTTTCCAAGGGTACAACTACTCCACACACAATGTATTTTGAGGACTAAAATACTAACCACTCACACTCACAAGATTATGATGGTTTGATACAACAATGAAGTATGGATCAACACTAGATCATACAACACTAAACAAACAAGACTTCCAACTCTCGTTGAAGCTTAAATATGACTTGATCTTCTTTGCTACAAAGAGATCACTAATATGATATGAAACCGAGTTAGAAAGGTTAGAGAAGATATGTATGAGAGTATATTAGAAAGGGATGAGAAACTACTTGGCTTGGCATTGCTATTTATAGCCAAATTAGACGAGGCGTCCACGGACCGCGGACCCTTAAAAGGGTTCCACCAGTGTACCAATTTGGTACCGCTAGTCTGACAGTCAAGATATCAAATCTTGCCTAAAGTCAACTCTATCTAAGTGAGATTGTGCAAGATATGAAGAGTACAAATCTTCACAAAATATCTAATGGAATCTTCTATGATTTCCATGATGTAATACATGATGTCAAATATTGTATTACTATTTATAGAAATATGCAAATGCTTAAGTAGTGTTTGGTTTTAAGAACCTAACACATAAACTAATATCATACATAATGATTAGAGTCATATCAAGATGTTACTAATCATAAATGTAAATGCTTGAGTGATGAATATATTGTTTGAGAAAGCTTGTTTTAATATCTAATAAACTTGACAAGCTTTAAGCTTTTATAAATTAAATTTACTTTTGTCGTTAACAAAACTTAGGCAAAGATCAAAAATATAAATAACGTTTAATGACGATATTTGTATTAACAATCTCCCCTTTTGTTGAGGACAAAATATAAATTTTATTTTATAAAAGAAACAAAGTTTGTACAAGAGTTATAAAAATATTAGTTTTAGAACTTGAAAAGGAAATGATAATGCAAGTGTATGAAATTTGACTTTATATGAAAGTCAAAGAATTCACTAGTTGATGCATGATGTTGACTTTTTCGAGAAAGTCAAAATATGCAATTTGACTTTTTAAAGAAAAGTCAAGTATTATCAATGAGAGTTCTGTTTGACTTTTAGAAAGTCAAATGTATGCGGTTTGACTTTTCGGAAAAGTCAAATATAAATAATTTCAAAGTTCTATATTTTCTCCCCTTTTGTCTCAACAAAAGAAGAGGCTATCTTGGAATGTAATGAGCCGAGCTATTATCTCCCTTGTTCAAAGCTCCCCTAAATTGGGTGCTTTAATGGGAAGATACATGGATTGTGAAAATAATGCTACAAAAAATTGTTAGTAATAATGATCATTCACAAGCATTTCCAAACACTATGTAATGACACCAACAATGTAATAAACAACATTCATTAGTTAAAATTTTTCATGAATAAGGATCATGAAAAGAGAACACAATGATGTGTTTCTAGTACAAGAAAATAAAATTATCCTAAGAAAGTAAATAAAAGAAAAGACTATTCTATATACTTTAACAGTATATACTTTCTTTTTTCTTTTTTTTCTTTTTTTTTGGGGAGGTGGTTTCAATGCAGTGTTAGGTTTAATTAATCTGTAAACTATGTGCGTGGGAGTGAAATTCGTAATCTTTAAACCACACCCTTTTGTTGCCTGATGCTAACAATAGGTCGCTCACAATAGTTTTAAGCAATGTTTTAAAACCCGGGTTTTTAATTGACCCGGTTAAGTCGCCGGGTCACCGGTTCAACCGGTTGAACCAGCGGGTCAAACCGGTTTTATACCCCAAGAAGAAACTTATCCATACTTGAAGACTTGAAGCGTATATAGAGAAAAACATGACTCATATTACTAGTAGTGTATAATATAGAAAAATTAGATATGCATCATATCAAATGTGGTATTGTATCAATTGTTTTTGTATCTTAAGAAGAAAAACTTTGTTTCAGTGTGTCTTATCAAGCACTAAATCATCTCACTAGATAAACACGCTTGACTCATCTCTCATCACCCTTCCTCTCAAACTACCTTTGTATATTTCCTTTGTATATGGAGTAACAAAATAAAAACTCATAAAAAATTCCCCTTATCTCTCACATAAGGAGATCCCCATTTTCAACCACCATCACTGCAACATGTTACTATACGCAAACATACAAGAACTGAAAGTGAAATATGTCGATCCATGTCAAGATTAGTAAACGTATAACTCAATTACACAGACAAATGTGAGATTACATCATTTATTGTCACATCATTTTTTTTCTTTCCTTCAATAGGTGTTGAACCGGCCGGTTTCCGGTCCGGCGGTCCGACCCGGGTCGACCAAAACCCGGCGGTTAAATCCGGTTCCTGTTTTAGCAAAAACCCGGCTCATAACGGACCGGTCATCCCTTCGGTTCCTGGTTCAACCGGCCGGGTCGAACCGGGTTTTCAAACATTGGTTTTAAGCTATTTTTTGGGTTTTCAGACTGAGTGATTCATGATATCCTTTAAAGAGTTAAATGTAGTAATATTTGCTGATTTTATATGTTGTCTATAAGTTATGGTTATAGTTGTTGATATCATATATACTATTAATATTTTCATGATATCTTTTCAGGTGACATTGGTGTTGTTATCATGGGAATTATGTGCACGGGACAACGAAAAGTTGTTACCAAAAAGAATGACTACAACACAAGTGCAGCTTGTTTTTGTCTATGCATATACTTTACATTGTGAAGTGTTCGTTTGATTTAGGTCGATAATATGCACCCTCATTGTGTATCCAATACGATGTCATCACACCCTCGTCGGAAAGGAAACACGAGGTGTAACGGAGGAACATAAGCACAAGATAATAGAACATACCAACGTTAATATTTAAAGAAAGAGTACACCATTACAACACCAGTTTAGCCGACATCGGCAAATATATTACAAAGTTTAGTTCCCAAAATATTGCGTTCTATTACATAACGATTTGTATTGACAAGTGAAAACTTCATTATGCAAGACCTGGTAGAAAAAGCTTACTAACGATCACCTGAAATGCATGAGAGAAAAACGGGTCAACTATGAAAATAGTTGGTGAGTAAACATGTTTAGCAAAATAAGAAAACTCGTAATATATATTCAAAGTTTTCGGTCAACGAAAATAGTCCACAAAGCAAAGGCATTGTAAATCCACTCGGCCCAAGTTCCGCCCATACAAAACTTGCAACTGTGTATTCACAACCCATTGCACAAAATATAGCGTATGAAGTAGTCAAGTATAAGCGGTCATAATAGTTCACAATATAGTACCACGAATATAATAATTCGGGATGCTCTTGATGAAACCAAATTAAGTGGGTGCCACTACCCAAAGTTATGTTGGTGCCTCTTCCCAAAAGATATAATGGGTGCCTCTTCCCAAAGATATCTTGGGTGCCTCTTCCCAAAGATATCTTGGTGCCTCTTCCCAAAGATATACTCCGAACATAGGAGACTTTATAGTGATGCTCGAACATAGGAGACTTTATAGTGATGCTCAGAACATAGGAGACTTTATAGTGATGCTCCGAACATAGGAGACTTTAGGTCAAGGTCATAACATGTACGGTTCAATAAGTTCAAGTAAGGCATTATTTCATAATTAAGTTCAAGGATTTGATTCAAGTTCATAAGTTCTAGCCAAAAGAGTTCACAAAAGTAGGAATCAATTTAGTTCAAGTATGGTTCATGCATTTCGCCCCAAAATATATTAAAATGGTAAAAAGGGGATGTGATTACTCACTTGATGAATAGATGCGATGACAAAAGTGGTTACACGAAATGTAGCGTGAATCTCGAACCGACCTATTATGAATGATATGATATGCAATAAGTCATGATGTAATGTTATGCACAATTCGGATGATATTTATACCACTTATGTATTTTTGAAAACAATACTTCTCGTCGAAAATATAATCTTTTAACGTCTTGACCATTTTAAATTACTTCACATGTATTTACATTGAAACGATATCCTACGATAGACTTTTAGTGATTTATTAAGAGAATATAACTTTTCGTCAGTAAAATAATGTCGTTGAAATTTCCATGAAAGTGACAAAATGGCTTGAAAAACTAGTCGTAAAATGGTGTCGTCGAGCGTTAGAAACGAACTCAACGGTTTTGGAAAGCTTGTATCAAAATCCAGAAGTTTTATTACATGAGTTTTCGTCATAGAGGTCTCGAACATAAAGATAATAGAGGTTAAATATGGTGATTTTGTCCAAAATGTGGTTCAAAAGTGAGTTTCGGCAAAGTTTAAGCAACCGTAAATAATTTATTACAACTCCGCTATACAAACGGTTGGTCGTTTTGGAAAATATGCTTGATGATCTAAATTTTATTAGAAGACATCTCGTTACAAAAAGTTCTACGTCTACGTTAAACATAGCCTTCAATATGGTCGTTTTGTTTACCGTAACACTTGTCAACTAAAATAATATAGTTTTCTTAAATAATAAAGTTACGGCAATTTTATGAAAACGTGTATATTTTAGTCGTTACAAATCCGTTTTCACGTATTATCGTCCTTAGCCGTATCAAAGTATACTAATATATTTTTGATAAGTCGAAATAATTTATAAAGCTTAAGACTCGTTTTGACTCGAATAAAACAATAATAGTGTGCTGAAATTTTCAGAAAATATATATTTAATCGTCAAACTTGAAAAATTCATAACTTCTTCGTTATAACTCCGTTTTAATCCGTTCAAGCTGCCACGGATTCGTTTTAAAGTATATTTTCTAAATATCTAGGCCAAAAATTCGTGTCTACTGTCGGATTTTCCAGAAATACAAATTAAGATCAGACCACTTTTATACTTGTCGAAAAGAGTTTTTCTCGTACTAAACCTATTCCAATCCCTTCAAAACAACTCCAAAGCTATTCTAATCCTACCATACACCTTCTTAGGGTGTCATGGGTTCCTAAACATCATCAAAGCCAATATATAACAAGGGATAAATTATAGGATGACTTATATGTATAAAACTCTAAAACCATGTTAAAATGGTATAAATAACCATAAGTCTTGCATGCTTGCTCAAAATGAAGAAATACATATGAAATGAAAATGAAAGATGTAAATGAAAATGATATGCTTACAAGTTACTTTGATGAGGTGATTAGAACAAGGATTAACCTAAACACCCTAGGTTTTATTTCAAAACCTTTAATAAGAGTGTAACTAGATTGTGCTAAACTTGAGCTTGAAAATTTTGATGTTTCTTCTTGGAACACTATGAGGGCGGTTTTAGAGAAGAAAAGGAAGAGAGAACTTGACTAACTTGTATTATTTGTTGTGAATGAAGTGAAGTGTAAGAGTATGTTGAGTATAGATCTAACTATATATGAAAGACTTCACCAACTAATTAATACATCACCCCTTGGTCGGCCAAGGGGGTATGTATTTGAAAAATACATTTTTTTTTCTTTGTTTGTATATATAATTGTGTAAGTAAATTGACATAAGTAAAGGTAACTTTGTAAAATTGTATATACTTTAGTGTATTTAAGGTAGAGTTAGCTAAAAATAATTTTAAAGGGTCAAGATAATATATATTGAGGTCATAAAATTATAAAAATACATTTCTTGCAAAATTTGAGTGAAATAATAATTATCGTGTAGTTTTAAGAAAACCGTCGTAATAATATAAATTTAACAATTTATATACCAAATAAATTTAAAACACTGGGTAAACTCATTATATTATTTTTATAAACTTAATATAAGTATAAAATATATCGGGATAAATTTTTGGAAGTGTCGGATCAATTGTTCAAATAATGTTTACGCGATAGCGTTTATTTAATAAGAAAATAAGCGTTTTGTGTAAAATGCAAAACCCATGCATAAATTGATATGAAATGATGAATATGGAGTTTGAGAAATGACCGAAATTGAGAATTGTGACATTCTTCCCATGTCGGTGAATCACGTCCTCGTGATTCGATTAATGATACTATAGTCCGAACCTCGACAAGAGTTCTAAAGTTCATGCTCGTCACGAATAGTCTAAATGATCATGTCAATGCTCATGCATAAGGGTTCCTCATCCAACTAATTACATGCCCGTGATTAGATTTGATGGGGTAAACTTACCCAATATTGAGCGTAGCCTCAAAGACCTTTAGGTAGTGACTTGAGTAAACTTGTTTCTTAGCTTGACTTTCGCAACTCATCAAACAAGAACTGTCACTAGATCAAGCTAGGAAACAAGTCTTTTGAATGAAGTCTTTTGAAAGATTCGCTCGATATTGGATTTGCTTACACAAATCAAATCAAATCAACAAAATATATAACAACTAAGGTCAATATCAATAGGTCTCAAATTAATCAATGTCGTGAACGTGGTAAGAATTGGAAGGAAGTGATGCACTCAAAATCATGTTGTACAGAAATAAAGTGGTTGATCAAAGGATTGTACCCGTTCGCATTGCGGGCTTCCTCGGTACCGGATAGAATGCTCGACCACGTGCGGGGAATTTCAATGTTCGATCTTGTGGGCCTTCTATTGCCAACGCCAGTTTGGACGACACCGCTTGATTGGGAGTTCTTTTCGACTTTGGGCGGTATTGCGAAGGTGATCTAGACTTCACACTGTAACATGCTTTTTCTCGTCCCTGATTTCCGATTCTGTTTGAGCAATTCCGCGCGAAGTGGCCCGTCTGTCACATTTGTCGCACCTTCGGCGATCTCACGAGTGATGATAATTACATCGAGTACACAAAGGATGTGGACTTGTATATCCTTTGCGCTGGGTGGTCGCCCATAGTTACGGGTTATTCACGCCTCTTGTTTTCTTTGGTTTTGGTCTCGGCTTCCTGGTGATCCTCTTGTCGCTTTCGTCCATTGTCGTTTGCTTTTGTTAGTTCTCCGGACTGATCACATCATTTGTCAGCGATCGCCATACCCGCGTGGCTTGCGAGTGGTTGGGTTCGACGGTGACATCCTCCTAATTTCCGGTATCAATCCCCATATATATCGGTCGATCAACTTCTCACGGTGGAAACCATATGAGGAACCATCCTAGTTAACTCGTGGAAGCGGATCGTGTACTTGTCGATCTCTACTCCAACCATCAAGTGATTCCAAAATTCCGCTTCTAGCTTCGCACTTCATCTTTCTGCGGTACTCATCGGTTAGTAGTTTCTTAAATGCTTCCCAAGATAACGCATTTGCGGCCCTCTTCCTCTAGTCTCGCAATTGGTTGTTCCACCAGTCAATGCTCGACCCGTAGTAGACCAACAGAGAACTCAACCTTGTTTCCTTGAGACATTTTGTGATACTAAGTTTCGACTCAACATTCTCGAACCGGGTTAGCGGTCAATGGCACCCTCGGTACCATGAAATTCCATTGGCTTGCATGTCATGAAAGTTTTGTAGTCGCATCCTTGACCGCGTTTGAAGTACCTTCTCCGTTGTTGGTTCGTCTAGCATCGAGATGTGTTATAATTTGGGTGAGTAGATCCGCTATTCGATCGCGTTGTTGTTTGGATTGTCATTGTTGTTTGGGTTGTCGTTGTTGTTGACTCTGGCGTGTGTTTCTTGCGACCATGATCCTCTGATGGACCAAAACATCGGGTTGAGTAAACGACATTCGAACGAAGTCGATGAGGTGCGAACGGTGGTAATGTGTGTTATAGTGAATCGAAATATGACGGGATCGGGGACATGCTATGTCTAACAAGTCGAAAGATGGAAAAGAGAAGATATAAACTAGGTGCAGTAGCGTGAGACGTGAATATAAAATCATGCAATGCATACCCACCGACCAATGCAGTTTGGTGACGGACTCTAGAGACTCGACTAAACATGATTTAAAACTATCACTCTTATCATTGCATGGTTCTTCATAAATTAGACATAGTTGATCGGGCTATGTTTAATTTATGAGTAACGATACGACGATAGGACTAATTGACTCGGATGACTCGGTGTTTTATTTAAAACTTTATTAGGTTATAGTGTGATTTTATTTTTGAAAATCGGCATTCTCTATAACCTTTAGCTCGATACCAATCTGTCACACCTCGCCGGAGGTGAAACACGAGTGTAACGGAAGGAACATAAGCACAAGATAATAGAACATACCAACGTTAATATTTAAAGAAAGAGTACACCATTACAACACCAGTTTAGCCGACATCGGCAAATATATTACAAAGTTTAGTTCCCAAAATATTGCGTTCTATTACATAACGATTTGTATTGACAAGTGAAAACTTCATTATGCAAGACCTGGTAGAAAAAGCTTACTAACGATCACCTGAAATGCATGAGAGAAAAACGGGTCAACTATGAAAATAGTTGGTGAGTAAACATGTTTAGAAAAATAAGAAAACTCGTAATATATATTCAAAGTTTTCGGTCAACGAAAATAGTCCACAAAGCAAAGGCATTGTAAATCCACTCAGTTCCAAGTTCCGCCCATACAAAACTTGCAACCTGTGTATTCACAACCCATTGCACAAAATATAGCGTATGAAGTAGTCAAGTATAAGCGGTCATAATAGTTCACAATATAGTACCACGAATATAATAATTCAGGGATGCTACTGATGAAACCAAATTAAGCTGGGTGCCACTACCCAAAGTTATGTTGGGTGCCTCTTCCCAAAGATATAATGGGTGCCTCTTCCCAAAGATATACTGGGTGCCTCTTCCCAAAGATATACTCCGAACATAGGAGACTTTATAGTGATGCTCCGAACATAGGAGACTTTATAGTGATGCTCCGAACATAGGAGACTTTATAGTGATGCTCCGAACATAGGAGACTTTAGGTCAAGGTCATAACATGTACGGTTCAATAAGTTCAAGTAAGGCATTATTTCATAATTAAGTTCAAGGATTTGATTCAAGTTCATAAGTTCTAGCCAAAAGAGTTCACAAAAGTAGGAATCAATTTAGTTCAAGTATGGTTCATGCATTTAGCCCCAAAATATATTAAAATGGTAAAAGGGATGTGATTACTCACTTGATGAATAGATGCGATGACAAAAGTGGTTACACGAAATGTAGCGTGAATCTAAACCGACCTATTATGAATGATATGATATGCAATAAGTCATGATGTAATGTTATGCACGCATGATTCGGATGATATTTATACCACTTATGTATTTTTGAAAACAATACTTCTCGTCAAAATATAATCTTTTAACGTCTTGACCATTTTAAATTACTTCACATGTATTTACATTGAAACGATATCCTCGATAGACTTTTAGTGATTTATTAAGAGAATATAACTTTTTCGTCAGTAAAATAATGTCGTTGAAATTTCCATGAAAGTGACAAAAATGGCTTGAAAAACTAGTCGTAAAATGGTGTCGTCGAGCGTTAGAAACGAACTCAACGGTTTTGGAAAGCTTGTATCAAAATCTAGAAGTTTTAGTACATGAGTTTTCGTCATAGAGGTCTCGAACATAAAGATAATAGAGGTTAAATATGGTGATTTTGTCCAAAATGTGGTTCAAAAGTGAGTTTCGGCAAAGTTTAAGCAACCGTAAATAATTTATTACAACTCCGCTATACAAACGGTTGGTCGTTTTGGAAAATATGCTTGATGATCTAAATTTTATTAGAAGACATCTCGTTACAAAAAGTTCTACGTCTACTTTAAACATAGCCTTCAATATGGTCGTTTTGTTTACCGTAACACTTGTCAACTAAAATAATATAGTTTTCTTAAATAATAAAGTTACGGCAATTTATGAAAACGTGTATATTTTAGTCGTTACAAATCCGTTTTCTACGTATTATCGTCCTTAGCTTCGTATCAAAGTATACTAATATATTTTGATAAGTCGAAATAATTTATAAAGCTTAAGACTCGTTTTTGACTCGAATAAAACAATAATAGTGTCTTGAAATTTTCGGAAAATATATATTTCGTCGTCAAACTTGAAAAATTCATAACTTCTTCGTTATAACTCCGTTTTAATCCGTTCAAGCGCCACGGATTCGTTTTAAAGTATATTTTCTAAATATCTAGGCCAAAATTCTTGTCTACTGTCGGATTTTCCAGAAATACAAATTAAGATCAGACCACTTTTTATACTTGTCGAAAAGAGTTTTCTCGTACTAAACCTATTCCAATCCCTTCAAAACAACTCCAAAGCTATTCTAATCCTACCATACACCTTCTTAGGGTGTCATGGGTTCTTAAACATCATCAAGACCAATATATAACAAGGGATAAATTATAGGATGACTTATATGTATAAAACTCTAAAAACCATGTTAAAAATGGTATAAATAACCATAAGTCTTGCATGCTTGCTCAAAAATGAAGAAATACATATGAAATGAAAATGAAAGATGTAAATGAAAATGATATGCTTACAAGTTACTTTGATGAGGTGATTAGAACAAGGATTAACCTAAACACCCTAGGTTTTTATTTCAAAACCTTTAATAAGAGTGTAACTAGATTGTGTAAACTTGAGCTTGAAAATTTTTGATGTTTCTTCTTGGAACACTATGAGGGCCGGTTTTTAGAGAGAAGAAAAAGGGAAGAGAGAACTTGACTAACTTGTATTATTTGTTGTGAATGAAGTGAAGTGTAAGAGTATGTTGAGTATAGATCTAACTATATATGAAAGACTTCACCAACTAATTAATACATCACCCCTTGGTCGCCAAGGGTATGTATTGAATATACATTTTTTTCTTTGTTTGTATATATAATTGTGTAAGTAAATTGACATAAGTAAAGGTAACTTTGTAAAATTGTATATACTTTAGTGTATTTAAGGTAGAGTTAGCTAAAAATAATTTTAACGGGTCAAGATAATATATATTGAGGTCATAAAATTATAAAAATACATTTCTTGCAAAATTTGAGTGAAATAATAATTATCGTGTAGTTTTTAAGAAAACCGTCGTAATAATATAAATTTAACAATTTATATACCAAATAAATTTAAAACACTGGTAAACTCATTATATTATTTTTATAAACTTAATATAAGTATAAAATGTATCGGATAAATTTTTGGAAGTGTCGGATCAATTGTTCAAATAATGTTTACGCGATAGCGTTTATTTAATAAGAAAATAAACGTTTTGTGTAAAATGCAAAACCCATGCATAAATTGATATGAAATGATGAATATGGAGTTTGAGAAATGACCGGAAATTGAGAATTGTGACAGTATCTGACCTCAGACATAAATATAATTGCTATAATTATTAATATATTGTTTTATTTTTTATTTTGGCTATACAAGAAATGTCATCTACAAATAATAATGTTCATTGAGGATGATGGAAGAAATCGGTATAATGGTTATATATGATGGTCGAAGATGGATTTTCACCACCAAACAATCGGGCTTGGTTGGCTTGACTATATGGATTTGTTGAGGTATGATATTTATTGATTTCATGTTAAATTTAGTTTTTGGATTGCATTTAAGATTGTCGTGCTTTTTGTAGGTTGTTAACGTATATCTAATTTTGATAATAGTTGCTTGGCTATGATGACTCAAACACCCGATGCATCTTAATTTGGGTCTGCAGTCAATAAAATATCTGAGCCAGGGTATACATATCCTAATATGAAAGTAATTTGATGGGTATTTCGGTTTCGGATGACAAGGTAGTAGAGGCCGCGGTTAAATTAGGATGTGGTGTCCTTAATACTCCTTTTAATTATTTATGATCCATAGTATGGGGTTGTATGTCTCGGACTCGATCTTGGAATGAGGTGATGGATAACATGGTGAACCGTCTCTCGAGATGGAAAATGAAAACATTGTCTATAGGAGGTCGGTTAACGCTCCTTAAGGCGGTGTTAGGTTCTATGCCTATTTACAATATGTCTATTTTCAAGGTGCCTATGCATATTCTTCAACGCATGGAATCTTTACGGAGTCATTGTTTTAATGGTATCGATCTTAATAGTAAGAAGTCGATATGGTTTAGATGGAACAATGTGTTGGCTTCTAAAGAAAAAGGAGGTCTTGGTGTTTCTAGTTTGTTCGCGTTAAATAGAGCTCTTTTGTTCAAGTGGGTGTGGCGGTTCTTCACTCGACAAGAGACGCTTTGGGCTAGAGTTATAAGTGTTATTCATGGCGTGGATAGAGGGTTCGGTAGTTTTAAGAATTATGGGCAGGCGTATATATGGAGTAGCATAAAAAAGGAGATGGATAGGCTAGTCTCTCTTGACATTGACCTGTTTAAGTTTATGCAGAAAAAGATTGGAAACGGGCTCAATACTTCTTTTTGGAACGATCCATGGCGAGGTGATACAAAATTGAAAGATGATTTTCCTCGATTATGCAGCGTTGGAACATGATAAAAACATTAATGTTGCTACCAAGCTTTGCAAGAAAGCTTTCGTGTTTCTTTTCGTCGAGTACCTTGAAGTGGAGTGGAAACCGAGCGTTGGTGAATTTTTGGCGTATGGAAGGTGTTTGTTGTCTTCATGAGCGATAGATGGGTTTGGAACTTAACTGCTCGGGGATTTTAGTGTTGCTTGCTAGAAAGTTTATAGATGATAAAAGATTGCCGATCGTTTCTACTACAACTAGATGGATTAAAGAGGTGCCCATTGAAGTTAATATTCTTGCGTGGAAGGTGAGATTGGATTGTTTTGTGACTCGTTGGTATCTATCTCGTAGAGGTATGGATTTATCTTCTATTAGATGTCCTTTATGTGATTCGGCGGTGGAGTCGTCGACACATCTATTCTTTGATTGCCATATTTTTAAAGAGAATTTCCGAAAGATTTGCATTTGGTGGAATGTTGGAGTTACGGATTTATCTTCGTTTGACGATTGGGCGATTTGGATTCGTAATTTAAGGTTACCTTCTAACCTCAAGAGTTTATTAGAAGGGGTGTGTTATGGTTTATGGTGGTTCATATGGGCTTTTCGGAATAAGATGGTGTTCGGTGTAGTTCCTCCTTCAAAGGCAGCTATCTTCGACGATGTAGTGCTAAATTCTTTTTATTGGTGTTGGTATAGATGTAAAGCGTCTTTTAGTTGGGTAGATTGGTTAAAAAATCCCTACCTAATTTCTTTGTAATTTTCTAGCTTCTTGCTAGCTTCTTCAATAAAATTGCCGTTAAAAAAAATACATATCCTAATTCAAGTTACTAATGCATTGATCATTTTTGTTATTCAGGTTATCCAGTGTACGCAAAATCGACATACCAAGGTTGGGGTGAGGAGATTAGGAGAAAATGATGTCAAGGTTTTCTAGGACGCTTGCAAAGAGAAGTTATGTGATGGGAAAAAAACGTTACACATACTTTTTTTGACTGAATTTCTCCTTGCTCGATTCCCAAAAAACCTTTATATCGATATCTTTTATCCTCCTTAGCCCAATGTTAGTATGCCTATTTTACAAATCATGCGTATTTTAAATAGAAACTAAACATTATCTTAGGTAACAATTCTGGTGGTTTGGGGAAACATGAGGATTGTCCGTCATAACTTTGGTTTCTTTTCTGGTCTGGTACACCTACTCATTCTATCATGTTTATTTAAATAAGTAGAATTTCCGATTCGTAGTTTGAGTGTATTGCTCAGCATCGTGCCACTTAACAAGCAAACATTGCCGCTTAACATCTAACAACATAACATGGAGTCGTAAATGTTGGGCCACATTTATTAATGTCGCACGATCTCTAATACATGTAGATTATGAATGTGACATGAAAAAAAAACAGTTACGCGACTGGAAAACATGTTTTACATGCAGCATTGGAAACACATCGTTTATCGATATTTTTTGGTGTATTCAGGTTTGCTGCGAAACTCGAACGAACATCTTTTGCATTGGATAGATAATACCAGAGCTTATATGACGATGTTATTGGCTGCTTAAGTTTAGCAGATGCCATAAGTTTGAAATATGGTTAAGATTTTGTTTGTCTCGATGTCATAAACACTTACATGGAATTTCATTCAGAATAGAAACTATGGCCAAATATGTGCATAAAAGGCTATGGGTTTAATTGGTCAATGGTTACCCTACAATGTTGTGAAACATATTTTTCTGTAAAAGTTTTTACTAATAATTTCATTCTAAAATTATTTAAGAATAGTATGATCTTTGTAAATATTGGACGAATTATTAGAAAAGGTTTTTTTTCTGAAAAAAGAAGTGTTTCACCATTCATGTAAGTAAGTTGCGATTGTAGGTTGGAATTTCCTTCTGTTATCAAAATGGATTTCTTGCTGCTTTTGTTATACTCTTACCATGAAAGAGTGGTTGCTTAATTTAAATGAATTGTTAAGACATGATATTTATTGCTTTTGTGGAAAATTTATTCTAGGTTACATTTTACTTAAGCATGATTATGCTATGAATTATCAGTTATTTGATATAATTTAAAACATCGTTCATTTTACTATGAATTCCATAAATATATTCCATGAATCATTAGTTTAAGGTGCTATAGTTTCACATATAAATCATAGGTTGTGTTTTAATCTAATTTGGATAATGGTTGCTGGCTATGGTGGTTCAGTGAGCCGGTTCGTTTTGATTTTTGGCATGGCAAAAAATGGAGGGCATAAAATGCAACCCTGTTTTGCAGCTAATACGAATTCCGAGCCACATGATAAAAACACTAATTCCAATTACTAAAGTATCATTCATTTTTGTCTTTTGCTATCAAAGATACGCCAAACGATCATACTAATGTTGGGGTGGGGAGAACGGGAGAAAACAATATAAGGATTTTCGATGACACTTGCAAAGATAAGTTATGTGATGAGAAAACAGTTATTTTGATCTTTTTTCGTGATTAAGTTTTTCCTTGCACGCTCCTAGAAAACCTTTATATCGAATTTTCCCATCCTCCTCAACCCAATGTTAGTATGGCCATTTTACATATCATGCATTTTTGAAATGAAAAATGACCAATGTCTTTAGGTAACACGGCTGTCTGGTAGAGTTCGTATGGAAAAAAAACCATGGTTTAAGAAGTGGAGGAGAACTTGGAATAGCTTTGGTATGTTTTCTCACCCGCTACACCAGCTCAGGTACCACGTGCACTTTTCCTTTTGGTTACGTTTTGTCAAACTTCTAAAAGGAAATTCTTTAATCAACTAGTGATATCTCCTGGTTGCTATATGTTTGTGACATAAAAAGATAGTTGCGCAAAAAGTGGAAGACCAGTTCTAACGAATCACACATGCTATCCTTCAACACATGAGACAGTTGGCTAATACTGAAGCTGCATTCAAATACAGACATCGAGCATCCCTTATGTAATACAATTTTTTTATTATTACTTCTTTATTTATTTATTTTTGCTAAATGTTTGTTTTGGTTGTTTCAACACTTTGATTTATATTATCAATGCCATCCATCTCTTCCATTTTTTCTTTTAGTTCATCGTTAATCTTATTTATAAGATGTTTTGACTAAAATCTTGTTACTATACTATTGACGACGACAACAACCGTCAAATCAAAAGAAGTATGCAACTAAAACTTGCATCAGTGTTGCTTTTGGATTGTTTAAATGTTTCTTTAGATTTATGTATCATTTTTTGCATCATCTACGTTAGCTCATTAGATTGGTGAGTTGTGTTATGTTGCTTCAAGTCTGATTTATTTCTTGAAAGTAGAAACATTTCAATAGTTTGAGGTTTAATTTATGCATAAACGTGCTAAATGATGGTTGTTTAAACTGAAATTTTATTAGTTTCTGTTTGTCACGGAAAACAAGGAACCTTCTCCATCTCAAAGGTTTTTGAAATAAGGGATGTCGATATGCGAGAACGGTTTTCTACTCATTGATTATTAAGTCATGTATGGGAACAGAGAACGTGACATGTATAAGTTTTGGAAAGTTTCATAAATCATTGAGGTAAATGATTATGATGTTGTTGGTGTTGGTGTTGCAAAGGACCACGTCGATTGTGATCTGATGAGAACTAAATTATCTTCATAAAAAAGAACTACGAGTTTCTAGACAAGTTACAACATGTAATAGCGATGACACCAGTGCTAAATGTATTTCGATAGTGACAATAAAAGGACAACAACCATTCTTTTATAGTTGTTCATATTCAGATTATATTTACCCAAAGAAATATGTGTAGCAGAAGAGGATGTAGTGAAAAAATTTGATGTAAATTCTTTTAGCACATTCTATTTTGTCCATTTTATCACCTATATCGCCTTTTACATAATCTTCATCTGAATTGGTATTAAAAAATGAACTAACTCTCTTTGTTCTCAAAACTGAAATGCATTGACCATTAATATCATCACTGTCACATCTTTTAATTTGATCTGAAACACGTTTTATTTTTTAGCAAGATATTGTATGGGACATTGTCGTCATCATCATTTATCTCAATTATGCTTATGGGACATTGTATGGGACATTAACTTGATCACAATCAATATATACACGACATCATACTTACAAATATACTTACACTTGGTCATTGTCGTCATCATCATTTATCTCAATTATGCTTATGGGACATTGTATGGGACATTCACTGGATCACAATCAATATATACACGACATCATACTTACAAATATACGGTCTGTGATTGCTTATATTTTGTAATTATGCTTACGCTTGTTAATTTTCATATTGTTCGAGCCGTAGCTAATAACTCTCTTTTATGTAACTTTTCGATTGTCTTTAAAGGGTTTGAGAACTACGGTCCATGATTGCTTATATTTCGTGTTAATATTCTTCAAATTGTCCAAGATGTAGCAAATGAGTTTTGCTAGAACCACAAAAAAAAACTCACACAAAAATATCCACAAAATGAGTTGTCTTATTTTCATTGGTGTACTTTACTATAATTTATCTCTCTTGTCTTTCATTCAACCAATCACACATGGACAAATCAATTTTGTGGATTTTTGTGTGTAGATTGTTTGTGGTTCTAGCAAACCTCGTAGCAAATAGCCTAGTCACAAAATACATACAATAACACGAATTTAAAAGGTTGGTGTCAAAATTGAAATAAAATGACAATACACACAATGACAAAAAAGTAGCAAGTATGATACATTTCCGTGCTAATAACCCTTTATATTATTCATATTGGCCTATTCGGCTGTCACTATTTTTAAGCCGGCTAAAATAAGTTGGCTTTTGATGAGTGAAAAAAAAAACAAAAAACAAAAAACTATGGCTTGAGCCACAACAAAGCCGGTCTTGATTTAGAAAGAAAAAAAATAATCTTCTAACTATGCAATACTATCGTATACATACCATAGCTATCAGGATCTCGATCTTGGTCTTACAGGATCTTGATCTTGACCGTAAGATCTTAATATCTAATCCGATCCGATCTTACGTTTCTCGAACCGCAAACTAAAAAACTACAAAGTTATGGATTATTTTTTAATAAAATTAAGAATACAACATATGATTCTTCTTAAACATTTAATTGTTCATAATTTAGGATAATATTTCCATAAAAGATTCAAATAATTTTTTATTTATGGTATATAATAATTTGTAAATTTGAATAATATTATAAAGACTATTAAAATGACATTGTACTAGGATTTTAAGATCTCGATCTGATCTTACGATCTCGATCTGATCTTACGATCATGATCTTACAAAGATAAAAACGATCTTAGGTAAGATCTCGATCTAAACAACCTTGATATATACACAACGTCATAGCGTGCATGTTAAAATATCGGTGACATAACTAGAGGTGTCAAAAATGTGAAAGCGAAAAGATTGGTTAAATGGGCACATTTTTAAGATTAGACATTTAGCCTCCTTCTTTTTTTGAAATGGGCACATATAGCCTATCGAAAACTTAAATGGCATAAGCAAGACTTTTGTTTCTCTTAATTGTTTGAACATTATTTGGCGCATTTAGCCTCCTTCTTTTTTACGAAATGGGCATATACCCATCGAAAACTTAAATGGGCATAAGCAAGACTTTGTTTCTCTTAATTGTTGAACATTAACGATCGTTTAAAGATTTTTATATAATATATTTATTTTGTTAATATAAATAAGATATTACGTTTAAGGAATTTATTTAGTCGTTTTAGGCCTTTTATTGCGATTTGTATAACTTCGTCTGCTTAGCCAAAATAGTTTAAGTTCGTCTTAATTCTAAATTACGTGTCCGTTTAGCGTCTTGCGTCACTTACTACCTTGCTTGCCACCTCTAGACATAACAACGGACAATCTTTTTTCAAATTTTCCAAACACAAAGTCGGATAAATGAACCTTGGTAACTCATTTAACACGTCACTAGCACCACCTATGCAAAGTAACGTGCTTCCACCTCTTGCTTATTTCCATTTGCCGCTCTTTGAACCGACTACTTATTCTTCTTCTTCACTATTCCCAAACGTACACTCTTCTTTATTATACAACTTACTCAATCATTCACTTAATTAAATCAAACTCGTAAGTCCATTTTATATTTTCCGATCTTTTAATTATTCATACCAGTAACTACTGTTGATAGTATCATTTTATTCATCATGTCACTTATACTGTATGTTTGTTTTTCTTTCTAGTTTTAACTGATTTAAGGTTTAATTGTTTGTTTGATTATACTATGTTCCTATAAAATGATGATCTGTGTAGTTTAGGGGGTGTTTGGATGTGTGACTGTCATAGTAATTAGTAAAGGTAATTTTGGTAAATTTGTAAATGGATGAGTTTTTTCATGTTCATGTTACCCGGGGAGGCGAGTCGCGGCCTAAATACCGTTTTCAACGCTTCCCTGACCACCCCGAATGTGTAAATAGTGAAGACATCAGGTGTTGCCCTAAAAATAGTGTTGCAAAACAAGGCCTACAAGGCCGATTATCGCCACCTAGGCGCTACTGGACCACCAACCTTTACGATTTGTGTAAATCAGCCAACCATGGTCAACGACCGTCAACGGTGGTTAAACTTGCCGGACTATTGAAAATCTTGCCAGAGATACCCAAAACTCACCGTAAACTAGTTTTAATCACTTATAGTCACTGTTTATATCTATTACAAGATTTTCAAAGGAAAATCTTTCCGGGACCCGAAACTCGCCGAAAATACCCAAAACCTGCCGGAAATGCCAATCCGATTAATTACCGATTAATCCCGCCTAAACCGATTACAAGCTACGAGGGGGTTGACCGTCCGGCTACCGATTCGCGATTTTTGCAACCTTGCCTAAAATCGTTAGTTGGCCTAAAATGGTTGTAGCACATCCAAACACCCTTTTAATCTATATGACTGGGTTCTTGTGTGGTAATTGCTTTTAGTGTGGAAATAGGGTTAGGGTTTCTTTTTTTGTTTGTGCAACTTTTGGAGGGTGTTTGTTTAAGCTTATTTTTGGGCTCACTAGCTTATATGGTTTTGGCTTATAATAAAACTTATGGGCTTATATAAGCTTATTATGACATAATGAACTTACATAAGCTGATACGTTTCAAAATAAGCCCAAAAAAATGGGCTTATGGAACATAACCCAAAACCACGTAAGTCTTTTTTTTTTTTTGGTAAAGGGATTACCCCGGTAAAATAAAAACCACGTAAGTTCATAAGCCCAAAAATAAGCTTAAACGGGGCCCTTATAAAACTTGCTTCGTAGTGTTAATTATCGTAAAAACGTTGAAGTTATTAAAATGCACCCGGTCCCAATGCATTGTGTTTCCGATTATTGCTCAGTTAGTCACTAATAGGTGAAAAAGTAACTTAGTTTTCACTAAACTCAGTCATTTTAACCGAAAATCGTAGTTTTTTTGTTAATTTTTTCTTTATACCACAGTAAAAAAAACCATTGTGCATCCGGTCACTTTTTGCTCGGGTTCGTCCCTGCCTAGTTTGTGGGTTATTGCCTAAGGGGATGATAAATGTTTTTATCATGACTTACTTATTCTTGAAAGATAAAAAATTGCCAGAGTTGTTATTAGTGCTCGAGTTTAATAACTCCAGCTGAGCTATAGAGTATGCTATTGTTGCGACTGTGAATACTTGTACGAACAATGGTGTTTCATAGTTCCTGGTATAGGCAAATCACTTCCATTGAAGTGGTGACGGAATCACAGTCATATTTATTCTTAAAAGTTTTATAGTTTCATGTTGATACATGTGAAACTATTCTGAATGTGCTTTTTTCTGCATAATGTTTCAAAATGTGTTTAGAAGTATACCAATCTAGTGATGGATTGGTTGAAAGTAATTATCAACGTATCAGAACTCTTTACTTTTTGAGACAAGCTAGTTTTGTTACAAAATTAACCTCGACATCTATGCTTTCACACTGTTAAGCAAAATGGAGCCTTTTTGGGACTTTCTATAGGGCTGGTTGTTAAGTCACGAGTGTGTACTAAATAATATTTTTTTGAATGAAAGGCGACCCTAGTGCATTCCTTGATATTGCAAGGTTGGGAAGGAAGCCTGTGTATACTTAAACACCTAGATTAATGATTAACGAGTGATTACACAAATCACTTCGAGGAATTTGTTTTAGTTGATGCAAAACTGTGACAAATAGAATATAGTTGTACTGTTGATAGCATGAGGTGAACTAGCGATGGCTTCATCTCATTTTGAAACTTTGTGGGATGGTGTAATGATTCTAGAATGTGTTTCTCATACTTAATGCTGTTTTCATCTTACCATTGCTTCACTTCTAATGCTTTCGGATTTGTTTCATCTGAGAGTGCTTCTGTCCTATTTGTGTACACAGTTTCAAAGGTAAAATGGCTAATCAAGCAGGAGCAGAGCCATCGGCGGCTTCTTTTGATTATATGCTCTATGAAGGGGATCCCGAACATCTTAGAACAGTTGTAGCAACACCAAATCAACCCAACCCTAGGATAGATCCTTCTTTGTTGAAACTTAGGCACAGGATTGGACATGGGTCGTTTGGGGATGTATGGTTGGCTACACATCATCAAACAGCGCAGGATTATGACGAGTATCATGAAGTAGCCATGAAGATGTTACATCCTATAAAGGAGGAAGACATGCCGAAGTTTCTGGTTAAGTTTGATGAGTTATTCCTGAAGTTACGTAAACTTCAGGGTGTTTGCTGGTTGCATGGTGTCTCAGTTGTATCTGGAAAGGTAGCTGCTTTTATGTTTGAGTGACGATGTATAATGTGTTACATTCGCTTGTAGAGATGGCAATTTCGACCCAATTATTTATGATTTAGTTGTTTTGGTTCGTTTTATTCTAAAATAGGTGAAGTGTAAATTCTTAGGTTGGTTCAAATAAGTTAAAAG
This sequence comes from Chrysanthemum lavandulifolium, assembly GCA_022545495.1. Lineage (NCBI taxonomy): Eukaryota > Viridiplantae > Streptophyta > Magnoliopsida > Asterales > Asteraceae > Chrysanthemum > Chrysanthemum lavandulifolium. Next base: position 61,440,337 of record CM040238.1, read on the forward strand.
TTGTCCAATGTCTATTAAGCAACGTCTAAATCATTTTTCAGCGATCTAGACCCAACTCTTTGGAACCAATACCAAAAATTAACCCGTTTGACTCGGTCCAACTTTGATCCGTTACCCAACCTTACTGATATGCCATATTTTCCATTCTCTTAGATATATATGAATTAGCCGATTTGGTTTCAGTTTATGTCAAACAGGTCAAACGGAAATTTTAGCTATAGGTCAAATGAGTAAAAAGTTGCCAAACGTCTATCTTTAATATTCTAGATATATTGTCATATTATTGTTTTCAATCATAATATCATCCATTTTGTTAGTTATAGAAAATTGTCTGCGGATGACTCTGCCTGTTATGACCCATTCTGAATTTGACCAGTTTCAACCCTAGACCGTTTTGATCCTTTACCCAACTTGGCCGACCTCACCACATCTCCATCTCTATTCTTAAGTATAATTCGTGACTAATTTACCAAATCTGTTGCTTGCAGTCCTCACCACAGATCTGCATTGTCATGAAATTTTACGAGGGGTCAGTGGGGATCAAATGGGAAGCTTAAAGGAGGAAAACTTCCATTGCCTGATGTATTAAGGTGATTGTTCATTCACATTATAGAGAGAAATATTTCTGGTGAAAGATACAGAGAAGATAAGCAATGATTTATCTTTTGCAGGTATGGTGTGGGATTAGCCAAAGGAATTCACGAAGTCCACTTGTTAGACAACTTAGTTCTAAATATTAAGCCAACTAATCTCCTTCTAGATGAACATGATCAAGTGGTTCTTGGTGATTTTGGGATTCCATTTTTGCTTCTTGGGGTCCAACTGCCTGACCCGGATATGTCTCTTAGGCTTGGATCACCCAACTACATGGCTCCGGAACAATGGGGCCAGAAGTTAGAGGTCCAATAAGTGTTGAGACTGATAGTTGGGGATTCGGTGCTGCATATTGGAGATGTTGACTGGTGTGCAACCTTGGTTTGGCAAATCTGTTGGTGAGATATATAATTCAGTTGTGTTGAAGCAAGAAAAACCACAGCTTCCTAGTGGTCTGCCTCCTGCAGTTGAGAACGTTCTTAGTGGTTGTTTTGAGTATGATCTACGGAATAGACCGCTCATTGGAGACATTTTGCATGCGTTTGAAAGGTTAGCTCTCTTTCTGTTTGTATGTGTCTGTCATTTCCTTCACCAAGTTTTTGAAGTGGCAAGATATGCAGGTCGAGGAGCTACTCAGTTTCTCTATGGGTCAAACTGGGACAGCTACTCAGTTTCTCTATGGGTCAAACTGGGACAGTTTGGCCCGTAACCACTTCTTTATTTACCGAAGTTAAAACTTTTGTAATAGATAAATAATGTTAGTTATGATTTTGAAACAATATTATTACAACAAAATCTTAATCTCTGAGCGGATAAAAATAGGAGGTGGTGTGTATTAGAGATGGACTTCGGGCTATGCTTAATTCATTTGATCTGTTCCCCTTTTTGCTTTTTCTTATTCAAGATTGTTCATTTTGACCCGTTTTTTATAATATACAAGCTGAATGCACCCATTTGGGTCAAAATTGCAACCTCTGCCAATATTCAGTTTTCTGATTCCGTACATCTGTCGTATATGCATAGATGAATACCATCTTGTTATCATATGTTCATGATTGCTGTTTCTTTCTTAAAGAATTTGAGATTAAGATTGAAATTGGAAATTGGAAATTGAAATTGCAGCTCCCGTGATGCTGTCTTCAACGATGGAGAGTGGATAGGTCTAAGCAGCAGAGTGTCACTGGACAAAACACTTGGAAGCTGCCACTCCACGTGGTTTCTTGCAAAAGATCATCTGCAAGTAGGCGATATTGTTCGGTCTCGTAAAACACCAAGCAATTGCAAAAGCATGGCTGTGGCTGAAGGAACCGTAGTTGGTTTGGAAAAAGATACTGATCGAGATGGGTTTGTTTTGGTTCGAGTCCAAGGGATCCATAACCCATTAAGGGTCAACGTCACCACTCTAGGCGGGTCACTTCAGGTTTAGCAGCTGGTGATTGGGTTCACTTACCAGACCATAATAGAAACCACTCATCTATTGGCATTCTACACTCGATAGACCGTGATGGATGTGTAACTGTTGGGTTTATAGGACTAGAGACTTTATGGAAAGGACATTGTTATCAGCTCCAAATGGCTGATCCATTTTCAGTAGGACAGTTTGTGACGTTGCAGGGAAATGTTTTTACTCCTCGGTTTCCATGGCTGCATAAACGAGAAGGTATATGGGCCACTGGTAAGGTTGTGCAAATACTTCCAAATGGGTGTCTTGTTGTGCAGTTTCCGGGGAAATTTTCTCTTAAAGGTGACTGCAAATCGTTTCTAGCTGATCCAGCCGAAGCTGAGCATGTTTCTTTTGATACTTGCCCGACTTTGGTGGATAAGTATCAGCATGTTGAGGATCATCACTGGGCTGTGAGGCCACTTATGGTTGCATTTGGTGTTCTCACTGCTATGAAATTTGCGTTCATTGTGGGCCATAGTGTGGGTACTAGATTGAAGAAAGGTCGTGGGAGTAAGACTCATAGTCGGGAGAGTGGCAGAGGAAGCCAAGATGGGAAGAATGGTGGCGGTAAGTCGAAGTGGCTCCCATCACCTGTAGCAAACATGCTATCCAGAGACGGTACTGCACCTCCTGTTGCAGCTAGATAATCTTATTTGCTGTTTAAAGCTCTGTTTGTGAAATCAAATGGACCCTGAAGTTGTTAATATTGTAAATATATTTGACCTTTTCTATTTCAATCAAATGCATTCTTCTAGTTTGACTGAATCTGATGTTGCCATCTTTGAGCGAGCCCATATTTCATCCTTTTTGTTTTTGTTAGTCTTAAGAGTATTTTGGAAGCTAAATCAACTTCTGATTTTGCTTGTAAGATGTGCGTAGCAAATAATGGATGGAAGTAGTTCGGCCTTATTTCTTTTGTCGTCATGAGGCATGCAGATACAAAATTTCTGAAAAAAGTAGTCTAGGTCTATAGATTGCTTATCGTGTATTTGTAACTAATCTTGCTTGGCACATGCCCTTGTCTGTGGTCCAGTTCTACATGCCCTTGTCTGTGGTGATCTCCGTATTGTATCATTTGCTTTTCTTGGCTTCTTTTGGTTTGCTTTTCTCCGCTTCTTTTGGTTTATACTTGATACGAGGATCTAACTGGGTACGCGCCTGAAGTGCTCTTGACTTGTAGTCACACAAGAAGGGCAGCAATGGTCCATGCGTTTACCTTGGGATTAAGCTCACACAAACAAATTTTGATAGTAAATGAGTCGTATAGTGAGATTGATAATGCCCTTTTATTGAGACACTCTTTTTTATGCTTCAATTAGTTGTACAAAACTCACATTGTGCTTTATCTATTTGTACTGTGAATATCCTGAATTCGATCATTAACTTGAGTGTGCAAATCACTTCCGGATATGCAATGAGGGAATATTGGTGTACTTTACATACATCAAATGAAATATTTTCATCTTACTCGTGCAACAATTTTCAATATGATGGTGATAGTCTTTTTTTTTGTATCACATGATTCACATAACATGTTTTTGGGGGAGTTCTTGCAATAGTAGTCCAATGATTGGAGACATGCAATGTAAAGCGGATGCCATATGTTTAAATCATGTTATTGTATCCTTTCGTGGTGTACACGATTTCCTCTCGTATTGTGTGGGGCCGGTCAATGAGGACCACAAAACTATCGGTTGTCTTTTCTTTTTCTGTTAGGAAGGTCTTGGATTAGCTTATTTTCAAAACACTATTTTAAGCTTGTTGACTTATTTATAAACAAACCTTTTTTTTTTTTTTTTTTTTTTTTTTTTAAGCTTACTTAAGCTCTAAATAAGTTAGTTCTAACATCACTTCGCTCCAGAATCTTTACCTTGCCATTTGAAACAATGAGATCAGCCTCCTTCGACATATATGGTACTTGCGCCTCGACATATATAGTACTTCATAATTTACTCTCTATTTTAGTTCAAAGACAAGGAATCACATTTATTTGAACAAATGTAGCATATTTCTTACCAATAACAAAATCAAATTGTATCATATTAATGGTAAATCAAACCAAATCAAGACCAAATAATTCATATTTCAAAAGAGCTAAAACAATCAACTTTACTTATGGGGTGTTGCTGATTGCTTAATTTTTGCTAATTATGCTCAAGAAATAACGTTTAGATTGGCTTGTAAAAAAATATTCATACAATAATACATTACTAATTAATAATGAATTGTTGAAAAATATTCAACAAAAATAATTTATAGAATGTTATTTTAACTTTATCTTGAGGAAGCACTTTCTCTTTGCTTATCAAAAATCACTTGTTACTATATAACTCAAACTAAGTTGTGTTTGATTTCAAACTAAAATCACTTAATACTTGGTTTATAAATCTGAACCGTTAAGAGCTTTTGATAATTAATTATTATTATTTTTTATGCGTAAGAGGTTTAAAATCTCTTGCCCAACTATTCTTGAAAGAGGATCTTACTACCTTTTAGTGATATACAAACCAATTTTTTTGTATTTTAATCATTCATATATGTTAAAAAAAAACAAATTGCATTATTGATTCAGATTCAGAGCTTTTCGCTACAAATTTATATTCAGATGTGCGAATCAGATTCAAACTCAGAGCCTCTTAACAACCAAACAACAGTAAATAAATAAGAAGAAAAAAGACAACATTTATACCTAAACATATCTCGGCCAAATTACAAAAACAATCCTTCTACTTTGCCTAAATTGCAAATTGAGTCTTTACATTTTTGAAAATTTTAGCACATTTCTTGTGAGAAACTTTTGGTGCGAATATAGTGTCTGCCTTAAAATGAAATGACTAAAATGCGCTACACCTCCAACCCCAAAAAATTTCTCGGAAAGATTGTAAAAACAAAGAGCAAACAAGAAAAGAAAAAAAATTACCAAAAAACTTGTGTCCAATGGTATCCTTTATTGTGTGAGAAGTTCCTCAGATAAGTGATTGAGGTTTCAAGTCTTGCTTAAAACATGTTATGTAGTTTGTGGTTATATATTATGGAATATTTAGTTGTCGTTCTAAATGAATATATTGTTTTTAGTAAATTACACCGTTCGTCCTTGTGGTATACGTTGACCGAAAAGTTTCGTCCTTTGACCAAAAAAGGTTTACCGTCCATCCTTAAATGCCAAACATTATGTAGCGTTAGTCCTCCACCCTAACGGGCTCCACTAACTGGCGTTAGTCTCCCAATTCTTGAGGGTATTTCAGTCTTTTCCAAACCCCACTACTTTCACGCCTATTTCTTTCTTGTCTTCTCTGCACACCTAGTATAAATTACATCTACCCCTTTCTACTTTATTTCCTAACCTTAATTTTTCCTTCTCTCTTTCATTAAAATCCATAATCAAAACCTACCCATTAAATTAAAAAACAAAAATGGTGAGATGTCATCGTGGTGCGCAAGCAGTGGTTAGAACATCATGGACTAACATAAACCCGAGACGAAGGTTTTGGGGATGTTGCGGATTCATTGATTGGGTTGAACCCCCAATGTGTCATCGATCTACTTTAATCATACCTGGACTGTTGAGATCATTGAACAATAATCGAGCACAATTGCAAGAGGTGGTGTAAGATAGAGCAAGGATCAAGAAGTACATGTATCTGTGTTGGTGTTTTTTTTTTTTTTATGTTTGTTGTATTCAAGCTTTTGCAATCAAGTCAGTGGATTATCTTTTGTGTTTTAATGAAGTCAGTGGGTTGTATTCAAGATGGATAGTGTTTATGTGTTTTAATGAAGTCAGTAGGTTGTAAGGATGTTTGTCACTCTCTTTTATTATCTATGAATGAATTTAAGTTAGTTTTTGGTTTCTTTTTATGTTCAATATACTCAAAGTCTCAAATACATTGGTCAAAGTAGTTAACAATGGATTTGGTTTTGTTTTGTGTTGAATATACTCAGACAAAACTAGTTTGATGGTTATGTTTATGTAGTCAAAATGAGCCAAGTGATATACACAAGTCAAAATAACCTATTACCATGAACAAATATGGTTTTGTTTTGTGTTGAATACACTTAAACAAAGATAGTTTATGTGATTTGTTTGTGTATTCTAAGTGACCCATTACAATATACTAAAGTCAAACCCCATTACCATAAACAAAAACAAAAAAAATCAAATTGACCCATTACCATATACCAAAACTAAAATGACACATTACTATAAGCGGTCTTAATATCATTAAAAGGTCAAGTTTTTAAGGCATATATGCCACAAACATCCAAACTACTTAACTAGACATCGGACCTAATCCAAATCTGTCATAAGCATAATCCCAAAGAACTTATGACCATGAACCAAATTGTCATAATCCTAAGTTTCACGAGACATACATAAAGTACAATAAATCTAAGCTTCATAGAAATACATTAACCAATCTTGATCTTGATAACTTTCTTCCTTGGTGGACATTTCTTCTTTTTTGACCCATCATCCACTGCAATTCCCTTCCTTTTATCAGTAGTAGTTGATGGAGTTCCTTTGTGAGTAGCAGCAGTTAATGGTGTTCCTGAGTTGTATCTTGTATCAGCAACAACAGTTGAAGCTTTTCCTGAGTTGTGTATTGCATCAGTATCAGAAGCTGGTTTTTTTCCTGCTATATCAAAGTGAAACAATAAACTTAAGTAAAAGTGTACTGCATCATATATCCAAAGTCCAACATAAATACACAAAGTAATACAAAAAATACCTTTTTGGGACTGTGATGGTGTTCCAGAGACATCATCTTCACTAGAAGTTCTTGTTTTCCTCTTTTTAGTACCAGTTTGGGACTGTGATTTCCTTGGACCAGTGCAACTCCTTTTGTTGAGTCCCTTTGTTCCACATGTGTCACATGGCACAGTCTTGTGCTCCCTTGTCAGCTTTCCACTCTTGACAATCTTGACCACATTTTTCTCTGTCTTAGACATTCTCCTCTCTTTCCTTGGTCTTCTTACTTGTGGTTGAGGATTTGGTGGTAGCAGAGTTGTAGTACATTACACTTAGGCCAAAACATTCTACCTCTGATAGGCTTGATTAAGTATGAGTATACTTTCTTTCAAGTTTCCAACCTATAACATGGGTATACCCATTCATCTGGTAAGCCAAGTGTTTAATTGTTAAGTGCCATGTTCCAGTTTGTGGCCGCAACATGTTTGCAAGGGATCCTTGTCAACTCCCACTTCCTACAAGTACAAGTCATCTGCTAAACATTGACTACACACTGGTCATGAAATGGACCACTTACCTGGTAATAGATTCCTCCTCCCCAATAGATTGTGTACTTAGTTACCTCATCACAACTCATCTTCAAAAGCTTAGCAGCAGTGGGTGTGAGTGGACCATCACATTTAGCAATCATCTTATTCACATTTACAATCCTCTTCATTAAATATGATCTAGTAAATTCCAATGTACCAATGGTTGGCTTGTCTCTACCACCAACCAGTTTTCCATTAAAAACTTCACACATATTGTTGACCAACACATCTGACTTACATCTCCCTATTTAAAATATAAGTTTTACTCAGTACAAGTAATTTAGTATAACAAAATGTTCATCTAATTGACCATCACACAGTACTTGAGAAATGTGATCTTGCCCAATGCTGAGGTGAAATCTTCAATAACCACTCATAAGCGGGAAGGCTAAATGTTTTGAACTCCTGGATTGCTAAATTAAACTCTTCTAATGTTGTTGTTGTGGCACATTTCCATAGCAAATCTTTGTAAGCTGCACCACTCCATTTCAATTTCAGATTCTCATGAATATGTTTCACACAAAATCTATGCCCAACACAAGGAAATAACTTTGCAAGAATGGAATAATACCCATGACCATTAAACATTAAACAAAAAAAAATGTTATGAAAAGATATTAAATGCAAGAACATAATTGAAAAGATATGAAACCATGTCCAAGAAGCATACATTTTGCCTATCACTTATAAAAGTGAAATTATAGTTTATGTACAAGTCAAGATTATCTCCCAGTTGTAATAGAAACCATGTCCAAGAATCAATGTTCTCAGTCTCCACAATCCCATATGCTAATGGATAGATTCCATTATTTGGGTCAACGCTCACATTAGTTAATAGTTGACCAAGGAATGGACCCTTCTCGTATCCTATACAATGGTGCCACCATTCGCTAAGTCTTACGTGCAAATTATTACCAGGTGTTAATCTAAAATTATTGATTGGAATATTTTGGAAGATGAAAAGTTTTGGTGTGAGAAAATACACAAAGGATTGTGAGTGAAATGACCGGGTAGATAGAGGATTAAATGCTTAGTGGGGTTTGAAAAAGACTAAAATACCCTCAGTAGTCGGGAGACTAACTAACTTAGTGGAGCCCGTTAGGGTGAATGTTGTTCCCTATTCACTATCGTTTAAAAACAATTAAGTACTTAAAACAATTTAACAGTGAATAATGACTGAAATTAACGTAAGTAAAACACACAAAGTAATTTTCAACATCATATTCTTATTAGAAATAAATCAAAAAAATACGTTACCAAAGTACTTGCGGAATAGTACTTGGGATTGAAATGACAAAGTTTGGGGTGACTCTCTCTAAGCTCGGGCTAAGTCCGAGCACAACTCTTAGAACCCATTGAGCTATCTCAAGGATAAAGTTGTATTTGGGGAGTGAAAAGTTAGCTTGTGTGTGTGTTTTACAATTCACAAGCTTAAACTTTCACTAATTCTCTTATGCTATTTATACAAGTATGGATATTTAACTTTAACCTAGAAGACAAAACATTGATCACAAAGAAACACGAATATTGATATATTCGGTTCTTCATTCATCTTGTTATTTGTAGTCGGTAGTGAGGCTTCTTTCCTTAATGAGAGAATCCTTTAGTATCGCCGCTTACTATAAATGGGAAAATATGACTTTAGTAGATAGGGACTTAGTTTTATCTGGATAAACATTTGGGGACTTAGTTTTATCCGGGCAAACTTTTCCGCCTAGTCCCGCTCATTCTTGATCTTTAAAGCCTTGATCTCTTCCTTGATTTGTCTTCAAGCTACTTGATTATAGAGAGTCTTAGGGATTCGGTGAGTTATTGTCATCACCACTGAATCCACCATCTTCTTCTTGACTTAGTCTTCACCCATTAAGCTCCGCCATCGGTGGAGAGGCTTCTTCTCCTTCGCATTGAGTATCCTAAAGATGGCTCACCGAGAGACTATGCACTCAATAACTCGATAGTGTTTAATGGATTAAACACTTAGGTTATTTTATATTCAAATCGTATATTAAGGGGTTTGGGTATTTACCGAACCCAACGGTCTCCCTATTTGGATATACAAATAGCCTAAGTGTTTGATTAGTGTAAGTGAGCAAATGGCTTCTTCACACTAAATGTACTAATGAATCTGATGAGGAACACCGAGTATTTTAGCAAAACATACATCGTTTATTGATCCCATTACATGGTTCCTATCACTAGTACAAGAAAATAAAATGATATCACCCGGATGAATTCGGTGCTTCAAGCTTAACTTTCTTGGTGATGAGTGTTTCCTATTAGGATGGTCTCTTATTTTGGCATTCGTGTCTTGACAAAACCGATGTTCTTTGGGATTGGATCCGAGAGGCCTTTGGAATATAGGCGATTATTGTAGCCACTCTGCTCGATCGATATCACTCCACCTTTGGAATGCGGGTTTCCATATACATCAATGAAAAATAGCCCTCTTCGGCTTTTCAATCACTAGGCATTTACAAATTTCACACATTCAGCGGCTCCTGTTGAATTCTAATCCGAGCACTTTGATTTCAGTGGAACTCAACTCTTTTCCTTTTGCCGGTGGATGCTTGTGGTTGAGATCCTTGAGGTGCGGTCAAGGCTAAATTCCAGTTGGGTGGTGCATCTCTCAACCTTTCATATCTTTTCTTGAGCATCTTCATCGACTCCTTGACCACCTTATTTTGCTTATTTTCAATAATTGGACCAAGCTCATCGAGTTCGATGATCCCAAAGTCAATGAAGGTTAAGGGATCATAAATCTTGAAATGTCTCTTATCATCCCCCAGCAGACATTCATTGCTAGTGGTTTGGAGTTGGGGATGGTTTTGACATCGATGATTTTCTCGAGCTTCCTTGACTTGTCATTGTCTAGTTGTAATGATCAATTCGTTCTTGCTGACGACTTGACTTTCTTTTTCTTTGCTTCAAACTACTTTCTCATTGCGACCATCCGAGCGGCTGAGCATCCTTGAACTTTGTCTGCTGACCCTTTTGGAGCTTGCTTGGATCTAATCCCATGTTCTCGGCTTCTTGGCGACAACCTTTGCGGTGTTTCTCTGTTCGTTTCTCTTCCTCACTAGTTTCAATCTTCTTTCTTCTTTAGCAAGATGTTTACTCATTTGTTGTGGTGTGAGCGGTATTCGGTGTCACCGATTTTATAGGGAATCTTCTCGAGCTCGTGAGTTGTCATTATGCCTTTGCCTTTGTCCGGCACGAGGAAGATGATGCAACTAAGGGTGGTGTTGTTGTCATGATTGATGTTGTGACCGTCAAGATTGTTGTTGTTGATGATGTTTGTGGTGGTAGCGATGAGATGGGTATTCTTGAGGCTGGTGCGAGATGATGTTGGAGCTACTGGACCGGTGGTGTTTGCTCCCCTCGATGTGAAGAGGAGTTTCTTGAAGATATTCTCCCCTCAACCTGGTGCTGGGAGCTTGGTGAGGCAAGAGTTAGAGTTGGTCTTGAGGGGCGGAGCTTGACCTTTAAGGCTGATAGATTTCGGTGATCATGGCCTTAATCTCTGAAATATCTGCGTGAATACCGTGACCTTTGCATCCAAGTTAGCTGAGAGATCTCCAATGCGGTCATTCGAGGACCAAGATTCCGAGCCATAGAAGGCGAGGCTGAGCCGTGACTACCGAGTGTTCAATGAGTCTCATGTAGAAGTCAAGAGACTAAGCGAAGATTGGAGACCCTGAACATTTGCAGATTGAAGCATTTCTATCAGTTCAGTGAGTCGAGATGAATTTTTCACATACACCTCAGTGGCCTCCAGCACTTTGGCATTGAGTGTTGGGTCTTCTTTAACAGCATCCCTGATTTCATCAATTTTAACCCCACACGACTGAAGATGCTTGAGAAACTTAACCAGGTTTTCATCCAGTCTTATAAGGTGTTGGTACATAAGATCTCTGTGCTCATGAACATTTTCGTTGAAGGTGAGCACATCAGATCGAAGATCGCCAGTAGCGGCACCGCTTCGGTGTGTTGATCCCAAAATTTTTAGTAACCCCGATTATCTGACTTCCTTGAGGCTCTAGTGATCCACCGAACCGGTGTCTTTCGGTGTTGGAAGAATGTTGTCAAAGCGGTTAAATTCCTCGGTGGATGATGAGGAGTCCGAGTTGTCACACCCCAATTTACATTTTGCGTGGAATGGAATTCTCGGGATAGACTCGTCATAGCACCACAATCACAGTTATATTGAGCGACCTAAAGTGTCGTTTAAAACACATCGTTGGATATTTAATAAAAGCGTTCGGAGTTACAACATAGGTCCCAAAGTTTTCAAAGTTTGCGGAAATATAAATATATTACAAGTCAAACGATGTTTTGAAAGAAAGTGCCATAATGTACAATGATATAAGTCGGCCTTGCGACTAAAAGGTTCCTTAACCATGCCATGATGATAATGCCTTAGTTACCGAAAATACATTGCTAAAGCGGTCAACAATAATGTTGGTGAGAAATCATAGGTTTATGTAAATGTTTTATACGACTACGCAAGTATAGACCGTGTATGACAATCATGTCACGGAAAAATGTTACAATTGCAATAAGTCCATGACACCGAAACTAGACTGTTCATAATGTATGCCCCAATGAGTGTTTGCCATGACAACTCAATAATGTTATTAAATGAAATGCATCCGTATGACTAGTTGGGATTCACCAACCCGGATGGGCGTCACCTCGATAGATCTATCCACTCACCTCGCTTCTACGATTAACGGTTCATGTTCGGGAATGGGGACTTTCAATTGGCATGCGGTAACTTAAGCAATGTAAATGAATTTAACATACTTGGTATCGTAATAAAAATGTTGTGCAATGTATTCTCCCGTAGGTTTGAAAATAATTAAAAGCATGTACGACGGGGCTATGAAAACTCACTGATAAAGGCGGTATGATGACAAGAGTGAGTACACCGAGGTATAGCGTGATACTTTAACCTTGACCTATTACGAATGATATGATATGTAATGAGTTATGATGTAATGTTATGCATGCATTTCGTATGTTATTTATACCATTTGCGAGTTTTGAAAATAATACTTATCGTCGAAAAATACTCTTTTGACGTCTTGACCATTCTTAACTTACTTTACAAGTATTTACGTCAAAATGTCATCCTACAATAGTTTATTAATGATTTATTGTGAAATTTTTAACTTTTCGTCGTAAAATAATGTCGTCGGAAATTTCATGAAAGTGACAAAAATGGCTTGAAAAGCTAGTCGTAAAATGGTGTACGTCGAGCGTTAGGAAAGCGAACTCGACAGTTTGGAAAGCTTGTATCAAAATCTAGAAGTTTTAGTACGGAGTTTTCGTCATAGAGGTCTCGAACATAAAGATAATAGAGGTTAAATATGGTGGTTTTGTCCAAAATGTGGTTTAAAAAGTGAGTTTCGCAAAGTTTAAGCAACCGTAAATAATTTATTACAACTCCGCTATACAAGCGGTTGGTCGTTTTGAAAAATATGCTTGGTGATCTCGATTTTATTAGAAGACATTTCGTTACAAAAGTTCTACGTCATCGTTAAAATAGCCTTCAACATGGTCGTTTTGTTTACCGTAACACTTGTCTCGTAAAAATAATATAGTTTTTCTAAAAATAATAGTTACGACAATTTATGAAAGCGTGTATATTTTAGTCGCCCAAATCCGTTTTTCATTATAATACGTCCTTAGCCCGTATCAAAGTATACTAATATATTTTGACAAGTCGATATAATTTATAAAGCTTAGGACTCGTTTTGACTCGTACAAAACAAAACACCTTCTTGAAATTTTCGAGAAATTATATATTTCGTCGTCAAACTTGAAAATTCATAACTTCTTCGTTATAACTCCGTTTAATCCGTTCAATGCCACGGATTCGTTTTAAAGTATATTTTCTAAATATCTAGGCCAAAACTCATGTCTACTGTCGGATTTTCCAGAAATTCAAAATAAGATCAGACCACTTTCATTACTTGTTGAAAATAGTTTTTCTTGTACTAAACCTATTCCAATCCCTTCAAATCAACTCCAAAGCTATTCTAATCCTACCATACACCTTCTTAGGGTGTCATGGGTTCCTAAACATCATCAAGACCAATCTATAACAAGGGATAAATTATAGGATGACCTTTAAATATATAACTCTAAAAATCAATGTAAAAATTGTATAAATATACACAAGTCTTGCATGCTTGCTAAGAAAATGATGAAATACATATGAAATGAAAATGAAAGATGTAAAATGAAAGTAATATGCTTACAAGTTACTATGATGAGGTGATTAGAACAAGGATTAACCTAAACACCCTAGGTTTTTATTTCAAACCCTTTAATAAGAGTGTAATCTAGATTGTTTAAAACTTGAGCTTGAAAAATTTTTGTGATCCCTTCTTACACCCTTGAAGAACCGGTTATAGAGGAAGAACCAAAAGAGAGAAAACACTTACTTGACTTGTGAAATAATGAGAGTGAATGAATGAGTGAATGAGGTAAGACTTTAAGTTAGTGTATAGATCTATACTATCAAAGAAGAAATTTTTACCAACATTAAATGCTACCTCCCCCTTGGTCGGCCAAGGGGGGAGGGATTTGGAAAATATCTTTTTTTCTTTTTTTTTTCTTATATAATGTGTATAATTTGTTAAAAAGATGTAAGTAATTGTATAGTTAAGTAAAATTGTTGTAACTTGTACATAGTTGTGAAATTAGAGTAGTATGGACTAAAATAAGTTTTAAGGGATCAAAGTAAAGTATATTATAGTTATAAAAATTGTAAAAATATATTTCTTGTAAAATTTGAGTGATATAATAATTATCGTGTAGTTTTTAAGAAAAACGTCGTAACAATATAAATTTAACGATTTATATACAAAATAAATTTAAAACACTAGGTAAACTCAAAATATTGTTTTTATAAACTAAATGTAAGTATAAAAATATATCGGGATCATTTTTGGAAGTATCGGATTAAATGTTTAAAAATAATAATTTACGCGATAACGTTTATTTAATATGAAATTCACGCGTTTAATGTGAAATGCAAAGTCATGAATGAACTAACATGATGCAAATGATGTTAATGAAATGTAGACTAAACTTAGTCCATATGAAATGTTCGTGATGATATGATCATGAATTCGCCGCTAAACCATTAAGGTTACGCGAATTTGGAACACGCAAACCTAGTTTACGATAAATGTTGAAATTGTGAAGCATGAATTGTTTCGAGAAATGACCTGAAAGTACGGGTTGTCACATGAGTCATTATCTTCTGGATGAAATGGTGACTTAGTATGCTCCTTTGGATCAGGTTGAGGCTCTTGTTCAGATTGAACCTCAGCGTCCACTTCTTCCCGGTGATAAGATTTCATCTTGATGTGACAAGCTCATCTTCGAGAATAATATACCGGTGACATCGGCAATGGTTAGTGAGGGGTTGGTGATGGGTTCCATATCGTGGTGGTATATATCCTACGAGTCTTTGTCCCGTTGACCCCTCGGACACGGTGGGAGTTTCGATGTCTTCTCCGAGTCGATTGGTTTTGGGTTCCGTATCGGGGTTGTTTCTTTCCTCCGAGTCTTTGTCCCCAGTGACCCTCGAGACATTGGCGGGTGTTTCAGATGCCTTTGGCGAGTCGGTGATTGTTGTATCCCTATCGGTGGGTTGTTTATTTCCCCGAGTCTTTGGGATCGATCGGTGTGCCCTCCGAAAAAGGCTTTGATTTGCTAATGTCATCATCGGGCATTGTGGAAGGCGCCCCTACCGCCGGGTTGTTTGTTTCCTCTCGGATCTTGGGAGTAGTAGTTGTGACCAAGGCACCGACCGTGATGTATCGGTGTCCTTCGTTGTCACGGGGTGGATGTTGCACGGTCATCGGTTGGTGTCTGTTTAGTCTCGGACTTTTGTGCCTTTTAGTTGTCTTCCTGAAGCCTCGTGGCCACGAGACTTGGGTTTAGTCTTAGTCGATCCGAGACTTCCCTTTCTTTTTAGGAGTAGGGTTTGGAACCTTGATCCCTTCGGTTGTTTCTGCAACCATATCGGCCGTCAATTCAATAGGAGTGACAAGGGATAGGTCTTTTGAAAATTTGATTGGCTCGGGATGCAGTAAAGCACCAAAATTTTCTTCACGAGGATAGTTTGTACCCGGTAACACTTGCAAAGCGCAAGAGACAAACCTAGGATACGTAAACGATTTCGCCCTAGTTTTGCTCTGTAGCTTGGTCACGAGATCACGTAAATGATCTCCCATGTCGACAGTGACCTCATTCATCAAGCGGTATGCCATCATCAATCGAATAAAGTTAACTTGTTCGGTGGATGAGTGGTTCTCACCGAGGACTGAATCACGAAAGTGAATAGGATCCTCCAAGCCACGGAAAAGAGCTTTTGGTGATTGGGGTCTTGTCCAAAAAGTTGGATCTAAAATGATTTGTTTTAACCCATCCTTCACCATGGAAGGTTCGGGATGGGCGACATAAACTCCTTTGTTGTAATCAACTATTGTTGAAGTGCAAAATGTTTTGTAATTCGTGGTGAATTGTTGTTGCCCCGTGAAGACCGAATATGATGAGATATTCCACGAGAGGTCCGAGGTTGTTCTCATCGATGGAAGGTGTCGGTCAAAGGCCTGGTTGTTGCCCAAAACTCCCCGAGGAGATTTTGGTAAGCGATGGAGGACACCGAACAAAGGCCGTTTCATGAGCGATTAAACAAAATTTCATAATGTCTTTGTAGGTGGGACAGTTTGTGGTATTCAAAATTGCCTATGACATTATTAGTTTAAATTCAACATTTGTAAGATCCCTACCCACCGAGACCTTAAATTTGGAGAGATTGTGTTCTAGCCATTTCCATTTAATAGGATTTTGGGTTTGAAAACAAATGTATTTTTACTAGAACAATCAAAGTTTTAGATCTCACAAGATTGTGATGAAAAACTTTTGTAAATGTTTACAAGGAGGGTTTTCCAAAAGAAGGTTTAAAGATTTTTGAGCACACAAATTTTTCTGGATTTGAGAAAGGATTTTGACTGAGTTTTGTTGCAGAAAATAATTTGTGTGTGTTTTTGGTTTAGAAGAGGGTATTTATAGAGTGGTGAGAGGGGTGGTTTTGCATAAGCGTGAATATGTAAAGGCAGTTTTTGAAATCGTTTGAAATTCCACATTTAATGCCACCTACCACTTCCATGATAAAATCACGTATTTCGAGGAGCAGTTGCAATGCACGGTAAAAGTGTACTTTTGCAGCATTAAAATATCGATATTTTATGTGTGAGAGGGCATTTAATGCCAAGTGGGTAAGTGATGAGACCCCTGACAGTAAGACATATATTCCTATATTAAATTGGTGGGATTACCAACCTAGGACATTTAAGTAACTAATACTTGGAGCATTTAGTTACTCATTCAATGCTTTATGTCAGGGACCCTGAGTGAGTCTTACTCATTCAGTGAGAAGTTGATTTGGATGTTCAGGGAGACGAACCAATTTACAGAACTCACTGAGATTGGTTTTCAGATGCCTAACTTTCAATGTCAAGCATTCCCAATTCACTTCGGTCTCACGAAGGTAGGTTCATCCAAAGGTTTGGTGAAGATATCGACAAGTTGATATTCGATAGGGATGAAATGGAGTTCTATGTCTCCTTTCATTATGTGATCCCCGATGAAGTGATATCGATATCAATATGTTTGGTCCTTTGATGGAGGACGGGGTTGTTGGAGATTGCAATTGCCTTTGGTGTTGTCACGAAGATGGGTACCATTTTGTAATGGATGTCATAGTCACCGAGTTGACTTTTCATCCATAAAACATTGGCACATCATCCTGCGGCGACCACATACTGCTTGACTAAAGACATAGCTACTCGATTGTTGCTTTTAGCACTCCAAGAAACAGTTTTCCTCCAAGGAATTGCGGGACCACGAGGTACTTTTTACGTCCATGTTGTAGCCAAGATAATCGAATCGAGTAACCTTTGAGGTCGAACCACGAGCACTTTGGATAATAGAGTCCAAGGCTTGGTGTTCCTTCGTGTACTGAGTATTCTTTTGGCTGTAGTGAGGTGGGATTCTTTGGGATTGGGTGATATCTTGCTATTAGACAGATCGAGAATTGTATATGCAGTGCAGGCGATTAGATACATCGGTGAGCCAACAATCCTCGAAATTGGTTTGATTGACCGATTGCCGGTGAGATCGGTCCGAGATTGTTAGGTGGGACCATTGGAGTCTTCATCGAGGCGATCGGATATCTCATATTTCTTCAAGAGATTTCTTGTATACTTTCTTGATGATAGAGATTCCTTTCTCGGTTTCGATTTGTAGTCCAAGGAAGTATGTGAGTTCACCCATCATGCTCATTTCAAACTTGTTTGTCGTCATTTTTTCAAACTGTTTGCAAAGTTTGTAGTTTGTTGAGCCAAAGATGATGTCATCAACATATACTTGGACCAAGATCACATCTGTTGTATTCTATAGACAAGCGATGTGTTGTCTATCTTTCCTTTGACAAACTTATTTTGAATCGGGAAGGCCGAGAGTTTCATACCATGCCCCAGGAGCTTGTTTGATCCATAAAGAGCTTTATCAAGCTTACGAGACATAGTCGTGGAATTCACGCTCTCAAAGCCTGGAGGTTATTGAACATAAACATCTTCCTTGAGTTCACCATTTAGGAATGCACTTTTACATCCATTTGGTAAAGTTTGAAGTTCATGTAGGTAGCATATGCAAGGAAGATCCCGATGGCTTCCATTCTGCAACAGAGCAAATGTCTCATCATAGTCAATGCCTTCTTGTTGACCGTAACCTTTGGCAACAAGTCGGCTTTGTTTTTAATGATGCCGTTTTCATCGGTTTTGTTTACGAAACCCACTTCATTCCTATGACAATGACATCCCGAGGACATTTGATCAAGGTCATGACCTTGTTTTTGTCAAGCTGTTGAAGTTCTTCTTGCATAGCTCGAACCCGGCTTGGGTGCTTTAGAGCCTCGATGACACTTTTGGGTTCTATATCGATAGGTAATCGGGATCTGGACATTCATTGGTCAAGCTGCGATTAACCTAGCAGCTATGCTTAATGAGCATGCCTCGGTGGGTTCACCAATGATGTTTACAAGCTCAATGTCCCGAGTTCTTGTCCACTTACTTTGTAGTCTAGGTTACGAGCTTGAGGAGGTTATTCTTGTTGAGTTGGTCAGGATGGTTCTACCAAGTCCAAAACTTAACTTGTTGTAGTTAGAAAAAAATTTAGTCTTTGCTCCTCTACAAACTTAAGATCAACATTGATATAGTTCATATAGGAATGCCAATCGAGCCATCATCCATAGAAAGTAGAATATTTACCTTCTTCATTGTGATGTTGACCCATTCTCCATTTCGGCATGATTCTTTCCAATGCCTAGCTTATCTTCCTCTCGAGAGGGCCATCGGTCTTGACATGTACCATTTCATCATCGATGAGACCGGCTCTTCATCCCGATCGAAGGTTTCAAAGAACAAGACCTTTGTTTTACCCGCACAAATTGAACACTTTTTGGTTACGAGGGATCGACCTCAAGCAATGCAAGCTTAGCTTTGATTTTCCTATACTTAGCTTCAAAATCTATTGTTTTGTTCTCGCCGATTTATTCGAAAGTTTTGATGAGACCGATAGATTTTAGGTTGAAATTTGCTAAAGCTCGAGGACCGATTTGACCACGATGGTCCATAAGAGGTTCGAAATTGTTTTGAAAAAAAGTCCTTTGCAAATGGCCTCTTTTGTGACACTTAAAACATTCGGTGTCCTCATTTGCTTTAGCAGTTGAAAACCTTTATTTCTTTTAATAAACCTTGAGAGTTTGCAAGGAGTGCCCTTTCCCGAAATTCAACGCTCGTGTCATTTAGGTACTCCTCACTTGATCTCTCATCGGGCTCATCATCGAATTTTCTTGAAAATCTTGAACCACATTGTTAAAAAGAAGGCGGTTGATATAGGTGAGGTGATGGTCGTGACTTCGACTTCCCGAGACTTCTTTAAGTCGGTATCGTCTGTTGATGAGGTTTTCCTCATAGACAAATTTTCCATAAATTTTAGGAAGTTCAAGATTTTGAATGTGATTTGCATTTAAGTCCCCGAGAGAAGTTCAACCACTTCTCGTGGAGACAATTGACAAAACCAACATTAATCTCATGTTTGGACAACTTAACACCATCATTAGCCGTTCATTTAAAGAGTTTTGTATCGGTGTAAGTTTGAGAGAGTTTGAGTCCCTAGCCCCTCAAGGTATTATACTCAAGTTTCGTGTCCATAATCCTGCTTTCCTTGGTATTAGATGGGCCTTCATGGCTATGGACTAGGTCATCCCAGTTTGTTTAGTCAGACATTCTGACTTATAATCGACTCCATTATATCATCGGAAGACATGATATGATGATACTTTTGAGTCTTTGGTCCCGTCGACCACTCTCCTTTCATCCCGAAGTTCATCGAGCTTCGTGTTTGGGCAAACCTTCAGATCTTTGGGATAAATGGACCTTCATTTATACACTTGATATAATAAGGTTCCATCCCAATCAAATAGCAAAGCATACGCTTTTTCCATTTGTTGAATTTACCAACTTCAAGCCTAGGGCAACAAATTGAATAAGCTCCACCCTTTTATCGACTAGTTGGGGTACATCGGCCAACCATAGGGATCCTGATTTAAAACGTTTTAGAGCGGCTTAAAAGTTTTATAATCACCTCGCCTCGATACCACTTGTTGTTCCCTATTCACTATCGTTTAAAACAATTAAGTACTTAAAACAATTTAACGTTGAATAATGACCTAAATTAACGTAAGTAAAACACACAAAGTAATTTTCAACATCATATTCTTATTAGAAATAAATCAAAGAATACGTTACCCAAGTACTGCGGAATAGTACTGGGATTGAAATGACAAAGTTTGGGGTGACTCTCTAAGCTCAGCTAAGTCCGAGCACAACTCTAGAACCCACCGAGCTATTTCAAGGATAAAGTTGTATTGGAGGGTGAAAAGTTGGCTTGTGTGTGTGTGTGTTTTACAATTCACAAGCTTAAACTTTTCACTCATTCTCTTATGCTATTTATACAAGTATGGATATTTAACTTTAACCTAGAAGATAAAATATTGATCACAAAGAAACACGAATATTGATATATTTGGTCATTGCTCATCTTGCTATTTGTAGTCGGTAGCGAGGCTTATTTCCTTAATGAGAATCCTTTAGTATCGCCGCTACTATAAATGGGAAGATATGGCTTTAGTAGATAGGGACTTAGTTTTATCCGGATAAACATTTGGGGACTTAGTTTTATCCGGCAAACTTTTCCCGCCTTAGTCCCGCCATTCTTCGCCTTTAAAGCCTTCGTCTCTTCCTTCGGTTTGTCTTGCTACACAGTTAGAGAGAGTCTTAGGGATTGATGAGTTATTGTCATCACCACCGAATCCACCATCTTTTCGACTTAGTCTTCACCATTAAGCTCGCCTCATCGAGGTGAAGAGGTTTCTTCTTCGCATCTTGAGTATCCCGAAGATGACTCACCGAGAGACTATGCACTCAGTGACCTGATAGTGTTTAATGGATTAAACACTTAGGTTATTTTCTATTCAAATCCTAGATTAAGGGGTTTGGGTATTTATTGAACCCAACAGTGAAGGACTAACGCTACATAACATTTGACATTTAAAAATGAACGGTAAACCTTTTTTAGTAAAAGAACAAAACTTGTCGATCAACGTATACCACAAAGACGAACGATGTTACTCTATTTTTTTCCTTCCAAAACATCCCTTAAATATCTATAGAAAACCTTTTTAAAAATCTCATAACACTTCAATAATTCATTCACTTTATTATATCTAGAAAAAGAAAAGAAAAGAAAAAAACCCCATAATATAAAAGAATCCGACGTGTAAACTAGTCAAAAAGCAATATTCATTTCAAATCACGCTCCATAAAACCCACCCACCCACACCACACCAAACACCATCTCATCTCATCTTCATCTCGAAAACCCTAACCCTAACTCCATCCAAATTCACAACACATGATCAAACAAACAATAAGCCATTAATCAGATCGAATACACAATAGGCCACATAACATCACTATTAGATTTTAGATTTGCAAAACAATGTCTGCGATTGTGTGTGGGAAGAGATCTTTCTTTGAAGATTTAGATACTGCTTACACTAACTCCGCTTCTCCACCTGTTGCCAAAAACTCCGCTGCTTTTCGACTTCGCCCGTTCGCTTTTCGCCTAATTCGCCTTCTTCGGTTTTCGATAAGTTGCGCGCCTTGTTTCCGAATATGGATAGACAGGTTTGTTTCTTAAAAGTTTAATTGTTTTATGTCTATGGATTGATGTAATTAAGAATGTACGCCTGTTGTATGTCCGATTCAAATGACTTTTGGGGTGTTTGTTTAAGCTTATATGTGGGCTTATGAGCTTATTTGATTGCATATCTCAAAATAAGCCAGAAAATTGGAGCTTATGATATATAAGCCGAAATCAAATAAGCTCATAAGCCACATATAAGCTTAAACAAACACCCCTAAATTGTTGTACTAAATTTGTTTGTATCACATGTATTCACAATGGGTACATATTTATTTAATAAGACGTGTCTTCTATTTGTTTTTTGAACTAATTTAGAGTTTTTTACCTTTCTAAATGTGTATGGATTGACGCTACTACATGTTCTGAATTGTGAAGATGTGGATTGATATACGATATGTGACATATTGAGAAGCTTACTGGAGTAATTCATTTTGCGATAGCTTCAAATTAAGTAGAGATGCACACACGCTGTACTTAGGGTTGATTTTTGGTATTTTGATACAGTGGACGTGTTTTTTACCGGCATAGGAGTCTAGCTCTAAATTGTTATACATTGTTTGAATACAAATATACACATATGTAGATTTTTATTTAATATTACAACACTAGGTTTGTTGTCTGATTAATCCAGGAAAGTACTAATTAAGAGTTTGTTACCTTTTAATGCGTATGGATTGATGCAAAGTAGATGATTTATAATTGGTTGAAATACGTAGATTGATTAGCCATAAGGTCCGATGGTTGTTGACTTGATGATACTTTTGAGTCTTTGGTCTGGTTGACCACCTCCTTTCATCATGAGTCAGCTGAGCTTCGGGTTGGGCGAACCTTGTTGATCTTTGGGATAAATGGACCTTCATTTATACACTTGATATAATAAGGTTCCATCCCGATCAAATAGCAAAGCATACACTTTTTCCATTTGTTGAATTTACCAACTTCAAGCCTGGGGCAACAGGTGAATAAGCTCCGCACCTTTTATCGACTAGTTGGGTACATCGGTTTCGACCATAGGATCCCGACTTAAAAGCGTTTTAGAGCGGCAAAATTTTATAAATCGCCTCGATACCACGTGTTGTTCCTTATTCCTATCGTTTAAAACAATTAAGTACTTAAAACAATTTAACGATGAATAATGGTGAAATTAACGTAAGTAAAACACAAAGTAATTTTCAACATCATATTCTTATTAGAAATAAATCAAAGAATACCTTACCCAGTACTTGCGGAATAGTACTTGGGATTGAAATAACAAAGTTTGGGGTGACTCTCTACTAGCTCGGGGCTAAGTCAAAGCACAACTCTTAGAACCATTGAAATTTATCTCGAGGATAAAGTTGTATTTGGAGGGTGAAAAGTTGGCTTGTGTGTGTGTTTTACAATTCATGCTTAAACTTTTCACTCATTCTCTTATCTTATTTATCAAGTATGGATATTTAACTTTAACCTAGAAGACAAAAACATTGATCGCGAAAACACGAATATTGATATATTAGGTTCTTTCATTCATCTTCTATTGTAGTCGTAGGCGAGGCTTTTCATATGGAGAATCCTTTAGTATCGCGCTTCTATAAATGGGAAGATATGGCTTTAGTAGATAGGGACTTAGTTTTATCTGGATAAACATTTGGGACTTAGTTTTATCTGGGCAAACTTTTCACTAGTCCATTCATTTTTCGATCTTTAAAGCCTTGATCTCTTCCTTGATTTGTCTTGATCTAGCATGATTAGAGAGAGTCTTAGGGATTCGGTGAGTTATTGTCATCACCATTGAATCATCATCTCTTCTCGACTTAGTCTTCACCCATTAAGCTCACTTCTCGGTGAAGAGGCTTCTTCTTCCTCGTCTTGAGTATCACGAAGATGGCTCTTGAAGACTATCTGACTCGGTGACCGATAGTGTTTAATGGATTAAACACTTGGGTTAGTTTTCTATTCAAATCACAGATTAAGGGGTTTGGGTATTTATTGAGCCGGCGGTGAAGAATAACTATACATAACGTTTGACGTTTAAAATGAGCAGTAAACCTTTTTGGTGAAAGAACAAAACATCGATCAGCGTATCTGTGAGCGAACGATGTTACTCTATTTTTTCCTTCAAAACATCCCTTAAATATCTATAGAAAACCTTTTAAAATCTCATAACACTTCAATAATTCATTCACTTTATTATATCTAGAAAAGAAAAGAAAAAAAAACCCCATAATATAAAAGAATCCGACGTGTAAACTGGTCAAATTTCTTAGTAATTTGAATGTTTTGTATGTGTTAGGGTTGATGTAGTTTATATGATGTGTTGTTAATTGAAATATGTAGATTTTGATTAGTGATTTGATAGTTGTTCCATAGAATGTTTTTATATCACCTATGTATTGAGAAGCTTACGGCAACAAACCAAAGTGAACGCAAATGAGATAGAGATGTACGTTTGTGTGTGTATGTTTGAATCAAAGGAGTAAGTATGATACTATAGGCCCAAGATTTCCTTGCAGACAAAAACATATCTATTCACCCGATTAAGTCATGGTTATCAGCGATGGAATTCCCGTCATTGATAGTGTATCTAATTTCCGTCATTGAGTTGATTTGTTTTTTACCGGCATGGAAGTGTAGGGTCTAAAGTGTCATACTTATTTGTTTTGTTCAAATAAACTACATTTTATTAAATTTGATATTGCTTTTGTTTGTTGTCCATTTATTCCAGGATGCTACTAATTAAGAGTTTGTTACTTATTTAAATGTGTATGGATTAATTCAATTTAAATGATTTGTTATTGATCTATATATAGATAATTTAGCGATAAGGTCCGATGTTGGTTGGTTGAGAAGCTTCCTAATGTATATTGAGCTAGTTTGGTCATAGGGACTATGAAGTACGGTTGGCGAATGAGTGTGAGGTTAAATTATATAGAGATGTATGTGTGTATATCGGAATCAAATTGTTATGTATTGCACTTTTGAGTTTTGATTTCTATGCAGACGAAAACATGTCTATTAGTCTGTTGATGAGGGAAATCTTTATCGTTGATAGACATTCTGTGTCTGTTGAGTGGATGTGTTTTTTACCAGCATAGAAGTCTACGCTTTAAATGTTATACTAAATTTGTCCATATCAGATATATACGCATGTGTACATTTATTATTTTATAGGACCTTAATTCTTTTTGTTGTCCCATTAATCCAGGAAGATACTAATTAAGAGGTTGTTTCCTATTTATATGTGTATGGATTGATGCAACTTAAATGATTTGCTGTTAATTGAAATAGAAAGATTGATTAGCGATAAGCGATGATGTTTTTTCCTTACTAGGTGCTATTTGGAGAAGATTATTTATGGTGAAACCAAACATAAATGTATGTGTGCATGTGTGAATCAGGTTGTTATGTATGGCACTTGCAAGTTGGATTCCCATGCATAGGGAAACTTTTCTATTCAATAAATTATGAGGTGTCGATAATTGAAATTAGATGGTCAATACGTATCTTTAGTTTGTTGAGTGGATGTGTTTTTACCGGCATGGAAATCTACGTTTTAAAGTGTTATACATACTCAAGTCACTTTAATACACACACATATTCTCTATTTGATTTGACCTCATCGTTGTTTGCTGCCTATACTAAAGAAAACCATTGAAGTTTTATTCTAGGAAGGTCTTAAATCATAATCAAGTGTTTGTTACATAACGTTCAAAATAGGTTTCGAGACAGTATCTGGTTAGTTCATCTTCATCCCAAGAAACAGATAACCATAATGTAAAAGATCACAATAACATATTCATATCAACAAGTCTACATGTGAAAGAAAGAAATAGAAAGACTTTCCAACATTAGTTTAAGATTAGCTTGATGAGCTTTGTAAGCAAAATTATAGAGGTGGTTAGACATAAGCTACTTGGATTGAAGCTTTGGACTTCTAAGTTAAAGCTGCTGATATTTGAAACTTTCGTGTGATTTAGAGGAATGTATGAATGCGATCTCTTAAATGATTAAGGTCAAGTTTTTATGTACATGGTTGGTAGTATTTATGGATTGGTAGTATCGTGTAGTCAGATTTAGCTTTATCAATAATGAACTTAGATCTATGAATCTTGAAATGTGACACAAGCTGTGGTTTTTTTTGTTTGCAAATTGATATATTGAATCTATATATGGTGATAGTATCATTTGCTGATGTCTGTGTTTGTGGTGCATATATGTGTTATTTACAGTATATGTGCCTACTTTGTCTGGTGGGAACCAAATTTACTTTTTGATGATAGGATTTTTTAGAATTATCAGCTCATTTTTTTGGGGATTGTGTCACTAAATACATTAGTCAATGTCAGAAGTCGTGTCTCATCATGTGTATGCCTTTAAATTGTAATGCCTGATGTTGTTCATGTCACATTACTTTATTCTATGTTAATGTTTATATTAACTGAAAAAATGTGACTGTACTTTCAGCTTTTGGAGAACGTACTAGAAAACAGTGGAAATGATTTAGATTCTGCCATCAAGAGTCTGAACGAGCTCTGTATTGGATATGCGGATGGGGCCTCGAGTTCACTGGCGCAGTCAAACACAATAATTGATAAAGGTAATTTTTTTGGTTTCCAATGTAAATTAAATGGAGTTTGGAGGTTCATATTTTCACCTTTTGTCTTGGGTTAGGAATCTATTTGGTATTGCATATGTTTGGTAGTATCTCTATTATAGAAGGTCTGAATTATGTTTGGTATGTATAAGAATACCATAGGATCATATGTGGGCTTATGAAAGCAACAAATGTGGAATCTTTCATCTGATTATTTGAAACACTTTATGATTGAAGTATTGCTTCTAGTGATTTAACCTAAGGCCAGTATTACATGAACTGATATGGCATAAATTTAAGTTGTTTGATCATTGTGTTGTGTGTGCACATTTAATTCTTAGATCAGAGTGGTGGAACGGCTACCTCAACTCTATATATGCATGTGCCAAACCTTTTGCAATATATCGTCACGAAGACAAATTTATTTGCATTGGGTATTAACATTGAAAGGCAGTTTATATGGTTCTTTTTATTCCACAAACTGCAAGTCTGTAAAATGGTTTTAGCTTTTGCGATGGGTATAAATATATGTCGAATCTGTATCTCAATATTGATTTTTATTTTATTATTATTTTTAATCGTGTTTTATCATAGATGACCGAGTATTGATGTTTATGTTATTGCACACTTATAGGCTTTTTGGGCTGCTGGCCCTAATTTACATGATTTCTAGTTGCATATTTGATATTTTATATTGTTGCCAGTAGAACACTCTTCTGCTCATCATCATGAGCCTGCTTCTCTGATGTGCCCCCTTCCAACCTTGTGTAAGAAATTTTGTCTCATTAGTCATTTTTCGTCGTTTTGATTTGATTTTTAAATGCATTGCATACTACTGATTAATATGAATGCGTAGCTCTGTACTCAATTTAAGCTCTACACTGTACTCAATTTAAGAGCATCCACAATGGTGGAGCTTCTAAAAGGTTTATAAACTTGTCATGTCATGACAAATCATCAAATGATAATCCTTTTGATTTCTTAAACCTATTTACACTATGTATGAACTTTTAAAAGGTTTATAATATGTCTTGCATCAATTGTAAAAAAGTTTCGAACCACACTATAATCCTAGACCTCTTCAAGCCACCCAAGCATAAAACTTGTGTCCACTATGGTTTAAAATTTTTGGACCTCTTAATCTTTTTATAAAGCTTTTCATAAACCCACCATTGTGGTTTCCCTAATGAATTATGTTTTGTTATCTAACATACACGGCTCTTTCATTAATTAATACTTCAGGTACAGCTACTGCTACTGATGATAATGTTACTTTGGAGAACCCGTCTGCAAATGGCAGTGTCCCAAAAAGTGGTGCAGAGTGGGTTGAAGTGTTTGTCACTGAAATGACGAGCGCTACCAGCATTGATGATGCTAGACTTCGTGCCATGAGGGTGCTCGAGACTTTGGAGAAGTCGATAACCGAACGTGCTGTTGGTGAGGCAGCAGAAAGCCTTCACAAGGCAAGCTCCTCTCTCTATCTCTGTGTTTACACTCATACACAAAGAGCAAGCATGCAGACACATTCGTAATTCTGTTTGCAATTATCTTATTCGGCTGTGTTTTACTATTACTTTCAGGAAAAATTAATCTTTAAAGAACAAATAGAAGCTCTTCTGCGGGAGAATACCATACTAAAGCGTGCTGTAGCCATTCAGCATGAACGTCAAAAGGAGTATGAAGAGAGGAACCAAGAGGTTCAGCAGTTGAAGCAGATGATATCCCAGTATCAGGAGCGGTGTAGGACACTTGAGGTCAGACTTATAACTTTTCTAATTAGCGAAAGTAGTTACGAGAAATAGAAGTCCTCCAAATCTAGGGGGAAATGGTGGTTAGCAATGTTTAAGAACGGCTGAACCTGCCCAAGCGGTTGATAGTTGAGACCTGTTTAGGATTACAAATATCTAGAGTTAGAATTGCAAATTTGACCCAATCATAGATTCATTTATAAATTGGTTTATTCGGGTTGTGGTTTATGTCTAACAAGGTTAAATAAATAACTTTAGGTGAAACAGATATCAGTGATATGATCAAATGGTTCAAAAGCTGCCCAAAATGTATTTTCATTGCCTACAACCTTCCATATCGGTTATCCAAGGAATATTTAGATTGTTTTGTGATAACTGAGTTTTGCTGTTTTATACAGAAAAATTAAAAAGTTGGCCAGTAGGCCACCCAAAATGACCCGACTTATTTTTAACACTACTAAAATATCACCCTTTTTAGAGGGACTTGAGTTTTGGATCTTACACTTTTGTTGGGATGCGACAATGGATGGTTGGCTAAAGTTTTACCTATATTATAGTGTGGTGTCTCTAACTCATAAAGATTTTCAACTTCTAAGCATCATATAACACAACTTGCATACTGAATACTTTTTTTGTTGATGTCTGCAGGTGAGTAACTATGCATTGCAAATGCATCTCCGGCAAGCTGAAGAAAGTAGCTCCATTCCTGGACGATTCCATCCTGATATCTTCTAATAAAGCGGTGAAGTTGTCTAAGAGCTAAACAACATGCTTCATAATCCGCATGGTGGATAGAATTTTGTTATAATTATTGTTTGTCCGAAGAGATCTACATTAGCCAGATAAAGGGCAAGTAGATTTCAGTCTGTTATATCTTTGAAACATCGACTGGATGCTTGGTTTAATATATGATTTTTGGTTTAACTTATAAGTTTAAGACCTCATTTTAATGTGTGCTTTTTGTTTCTATGAAGCCTGGTACTAATAGTCTCTGAATGGTTGTATTGTCAGTTAATCATCATTTGCAAACATCAGGTTATGGATTAATATGTATTGTTTTATAACAATCACAACTTAAGATCAATAAATATCAATAAAAGTAATTTTATTAAATCTTAATACAAATAGAACATGATCGAAATAAGGTATTCTTGAAATGTTTGGGACTTGGAAGGTTGAAGTGTAGACACGACGCATACTTCACGATCACTTGTAAAATATGAACAAAACAACTATTATTTCATGTATACATTAAAAGGTCGCTTTCAGGTTGGATATAGATTGTTGAAGATAAATCGAACCAAAACTTGTTCCCGATTTTTGTTGTTACTTTGAGTTTTGTCCGAAACCGAGTTTCAAAATAAACAATCAAATGTAAAAGGTACTAAATCCAAACCACACTAATATAGAGAATTGAAAATGTTATGCTACACATAACGGGTGACAACATCTCTCACTGTCACATCATCATTCAACACATCATTACTTCTCTTACCTTTCACATCATCATTCAACACATCATTACTTCTCTCACATTTCAAATATAATGGTCATCACTCTCTTCTAAGGCTGAGCATTGCATACCACAAAACCGACAGACCGAAAGACCAGCGGTCCGGTCTCGGTCTCAACTTTTTTCTTATTCCGGTCTTACGTACAAACCGATCAATAATGCCTTTAGGACCGGACCAACCCGGACCAGACCGAACACATTTGGTCCGGTCCTCGATCCGTGGTTTTGGTCTAATCGGGTCTCGGTCCGGTCCGATTTTTGCCGGTCCGGTCCGGTCTTAGACCGATGCTCGGCCCTAATCTCTCCACTTTCAAAAAAATACTGCTTATACAAACATGCTTCACAAAATATCTCATTAAAAAATAATAATAATAAAATTGAGCACCATTACCACTCACTCATCTTTTTTCTTTGCTTCATGCGTGACCCAAAAGCCATACAATGAGAATGGCGAGTGATATGTGAGGGTGAGTGTGATGGCTCACCCTCCATTATGTGTACTCTTATTAACTTATGTCATCTAATATGTGTACATTTTTACATAAGGGAAAAAAATGAACACTTAACGATCTCTACAAAATTATTATTAAGATTTAATTAAAAATTAAAACAGCTTTGACAATCTTAAAGTATATCATAAATATGTCACACATATGGACGTTATGATATTATTCAAGTTAGTTATACAATTTGTCCCAACTATTGCACAAATTTATATTTAGAGGCTGAGCACAAAATAAATAACTCAAGCTTCAAACTCACTTAAACATATAACAACTAAATGTCAATCATCTAATAAAAATATAGACGATTGTCTGGACATCAACCAAACGGCCACTAATTGAAACTCAAACCCAAACAGTTTCGCCCGCACATACCATACACAATCATGTTACATGCTACTTCGATTTAATAATTTCGTCTACATGTGCTTGACAACTAAAAATTCAAAGGTGTGGCATGGTGGGTGCTAAGGATTCCTCAATGGAGCTCTCAAGTTCAAATCCCACAAACGACAACTTTGAGACTAATATTCGAGCGCCAATTTCCCCAACTAAAACCTTTTTGTGGGGTTATGAACGATGACTTTGAGACAAACATTCGCCAATTTCCTCGACTAAAACCTTTTTGTGAGGTTATGAAACGGTGGACCTTTGATTAAATATGTCATGAGTTTAATCTCAACTCTTTAGATTCATAGAACACAACTGAACTTTATTTTTTTTAACGGCAGAAATATATAATATAAAATAAAAAGCTGCTAGTAAGGCGCTAGAAGCCAAAGAGTACAATACAAATATAGAAATAAACTAAACAACACTTCCTAGATTCCTCCCGAGGCTTTAACTGCGAGGACTACAAAAAGGATGAAAAAACTCTTGCCGAATACGAAGAACCAAGACAAGAGAAAAATCCCCATGCACGTAGGCTGAGCCACCGGTTTTCACTCCGGAGTGTTTTTGATATAGCCACAAACAAGCCCCGAGAAAAAGATACAATAAGAAAAGGCATTATTTAAGGTTGATCATTAGAAAAATGGGAGTCTTCTTTACGAATGTATAAAATTGAGGTTTGGGTATGGTTTGGCGAAGATAGCGGTAGTAGGAAGCACTAACAGTAAGTAGTGAAAACAATAGCAAGTTTTGTTTGTTTTGATGAAGTGTTTAATTGCATAGCTCGATAGATTTTTCTAGATTATGTTTATTAACATTTTTTATACTTTCTTAAAAGTCGGTCTTTCAAATAACGCTAGTTGCTTGTAAATACTATTAAATGTAGTATTTTGATTTGACACATTTAGAAAAAATAAGAATACTAGTGGCTTGTTCCAAACAAACATTCCGTACAAAACACTAAGGGTGCCTTTGGTAGGGGTTAAACGGAATGAGGGAATCGGAATGGATGTGATGCAAGTGTTCGGTTAAGATATATATCTTTCAAATATTGGATTGAAATATATATATCTTCTATACTTCATAGAAGTCCAAGAGTCAAAGTATCAAACTATCATAGATGAGGAACCCACTTTATACTTAAACCGATACCGATTGTAATTTATGATAGCATATCAAACGCACCCTAACTTTTGATTGCTAATTGCTTCAAATGAATCATACCCTCAAAAGTTTATGGTGCGTTTGGTTTGTCGCTATGAATCACAATGGATATGTGTATTGGTATAAAGTGAAATGATAATGGAGGAGATGAAAAAACCACCCACACACATAGTATGAGGAAACCTTCATATTTGAGTATCCTTATTTTATTATGATTGGCCTCATAACCAACCAAACCAAACAACATTAATGACTTTCAAAGTAATAGACCCGTACCTTACACCCCAACCAAAAGCATATGAATAGAGATATGAACTCGTTTAGAACGAGTTAATTGGACGTTTATACCCGTAGACTGTAGAATGATCTCATCATCTCACAACCACATCTTTTTTCCCCTTCTTCCATCCCCCAACCCCATTTTCTAATTCTTTCAACACCCTTTTTTTTACCCACTTTCTCATCTTCAACAACACAATAAAACCATTACTACATAGTCCTAACATGAACAAAAAAACAACACATTGGCATTTTATCAAACACTTGGTTTACATCTTCTAAAACCTTAAATAACCCACTTTAACAACAACAATGGCAACAGCATCATTAACACTAATCCCTTCATCTTCATTTGTTCAAAACCAAACACCTTCATCTTCTTCCTCTTCATCTTTTTTTGGTGGTGGGACACTTTTGTTTACTCATAGAATTTATAAGAGTAGTGTATTGTCGTCTTCGGTTTCGTCGAAAAATAGCCGTAGGCGGGGTGGGGGTTTGTGGTGTTTGCTGCGGCTGATTATTATTCGACTTTAGGTGTTTCGAGGTCTGCGGGTATTAAGGATATTAAAGCTGCCTATAGGAAGTTAGCTAGACAGGTACTATCATTATTATTGTTATTATTATTCGGGTTTATAATGTTTGTGATAATGTATTGATGTTTGGTTATGTTGCATAGTATAAGGTTAATGTTGCAACTTAAGTTTAGAATCGAATATTAGGGTGTTTGGGATTTCGTATCTAGTTATTGCGTTTGCAAGAGACAAATAACCAGAAAACTATAACAACCCGTCCCACATCAGTAGGAGATAAACATTTGAGTATCTTATAAGCTTAAAGTTGTGGCCCTTCCACTATGGTTTATAGTTGAAACCGGAAGGGTGACCATTGCTTTCAGCTTTGGGAGGGCGTTACAGAAATAGTGTTTTGGCAAAGTGATAATCTGCTTTTTCTTAGAGACAACACATAGTTTTGAAAAATGTAATTTGTTTTGGAACACTATCACAAACACATCCAATGATTGTGAATTTCCGATTCAAATGTTATAAGTTTTAAGTAGGTAAGAAGTTGCTTGTTGTAATTGAACTGCCAATAGTCGGTGATCAGTGTTTAATGGGTTAAGGTAATAATCCCTTAGTCCCAAAATAACTGTCCACCTTGCGATTTTAGGTTGTCCCAAAATAAGTGTTCGCTTCCAAATAACAACCAATTACAAGCCCAACACCCCGTGCTCTAAAACTGTTAGTAGTAACGTGGGCACTTATTTTGGGACACGGGGAGTAGTAATATTTAGGTAGGATAGAACTTGCTTATGGAAGACGGTGTATTAAGAAACCTTATTCAACTTATAATCTCAGTTTGATAGATTATGAAAGTGCACCGATCAGTTTAAGATTAATTATGTCGAGATTGATTGAACTTGTCTGATGTTGCATTTAGTTAAGGTTTCTTTCTCTTACTGTATGCCCTTATATAACAATGTACTTGTCATTCTGGATTGGATATAGTTATATTGATATGGCCTCCTGGAAATGCAATTTTTTGTTAAGAATGCAACAGTGATGCATCACTACAATTACTTTACTCCTGATAATCTGATATGCATACATTTCTCTTCTATATAGTATCATCCAGATGTCAATAAACAACCAGGAGCTACCGAAAAGTTTAAGGAGATCAGTAATGCATACGAGGTATGTATAGGGAAGAACTCTTTCCTTTCACTCCTGATTTTCTTAGTTTTACACCTATTAATCTATTATTGTGGCAATGAATAAATAATTTCTTTTGTTGTTGATTTTCAAGCTCTTTTGGAACCTGTAAAAGTTTTATATGGATATCATTAGGATGAGTATGACTATACTGAAAGTTACGGTTCTGTATGCTCTAAATATGTAAGGTTATGACAAAGAATGAACATGATCCTTAGGTATGGGAGTTCATATATTACTCGATGTATGTTTAAAACTTTGTTGCACATCTTTAAATCATACTTCAACTAGTTTTCCAACATCATGCTCTAACTATCTATTTGATGCATTTTTTAAGAATTCCATAGTAGCTTCATAAGACAATGGTTTTAAATTTTGTTCTAAAGTACTTTGGACAGTAGCTTGTTGTATTAAGTGAGTTCATAATGCAGTTGTTGGCATTCATTTGTGTCTCTTTGAATGCTGAAGTATGACATTGTCAGGTTTTATCAGATGACAAGAAAAGAGCTATGTATGATCGTTATGGTGAAGATGGAGTTAAAAGCACAGTAGGGGGACAAGGTGGTGCTTATGCGGTAATTTCCATAGTTACCTTACATTCACTTTGTATTTTTGTCTTTAATGTAACAAGTGGAAGTAAATTGGCATAGTATGGATTATATGCCTGCTATATGTGATGTCCCTGGCCAAATATATGTGATCTCTTCTATTTGATCAACAACATTTGTAGAAGCCACTTTTGTTTTTGAAAAGTTTGTAGAAGCCATTTTATAAGTCACTTTGGAGTAACCAATCAATCTTTTTACATGCCACAATCTTATAAATGAAGAATTGGCCCAATCTGATCTTGACTATTTTCTCCTGACTATCAGGGAGATGATAAGTTATGGCATTATCTCCCTTTTGTAGTTATTAATAGAGGACCAAGATTGCCCATAAAGATACTTGAAGGGCCTATTGGTACTTGGTAACTACTGTAATTTTAAGTGATGGGTTATATTAGCATTATAACTATAGGTCTATAGCCTATTAGATTACCACATTTATGTAATAAATAGTCAAGGCGGTCACATCATGGACATTATTCCAACAATAGAACTATTCTTCTGTAAATTATCTGCTGTGCGTTTGTTGAGGTTGTATCGTGATCATTGTAGTGCCTCTTGGACTCGTGACTAACCTTGCTTTCCAAAGATATATGAAGAAACAAAAAAGGAAAGGTTGCTATAACTATAGGTCTATAGCCTATTAGATTACGACATTTATGTAATAAATAGTCAAGGTGGTCACATCACGGACATTATTCCAACAATAGAACTATTGTTCTGTAAATTATCTGCTGTGCGCTTGTTTAGGTTGTATCGTGATTATTGTAGTGCCTCTTGGACTCGTGGCTAACCTCACTTGCCAAAGAAATATGGAAAAAAAAAGCAAGGTTGCTTTTACATTGCAAATATTGTTTCTCCTGCTATTCATTCAACCATAATAGGTTATGCTGCTTTTGTTCCTTCTGATGCAATACTGTAGAAGAAAGATTACTCATGTTTAGAACTTTAGATATATGTTACATCAGTTAATAGTTATCCGGTATATATCATATCTTCATCTTCTTGTTGATGATACTTTTTACTTTTACATAGACAAATCCCTTTGATCTCTTTGAGACATTCTTTGGAACAAGTATGGGTGGTTTTGCTGGTGGTGAGACAACTGGATTTGGAGGACGGCGTGCCAGTACTGTAATTAAAGGTGAAGATATACGGTGAGTTTTATATACTTGATATCAAATTAATACCGCTTGAGAATACGTAAAGCAATGAACATGTGTTTTAACCAAGTTTAATGTGTTCCAGATACGACATGACATTAGAATTCACAGAGGCCATATTCGGGACGGAAAAGGAATTTGGAGTATCTCATCTTGAAACATGTGATCAATGCACTGGAACTGGAGCGAAGGTGGGAACCAAAATGAGAATATGCTCTGCATGTGGTGGCAGAGGTCAAGTTATGAGAACAGAGCAAACACCTTTTGGTATGTTCTCACAGGTAATAATCAATCAGATCATCTTCACCTTCTCACATTTCACCAATCAATTCAATTAATCTGTAAATCATATCATTAATTGCTGGTTCGCTGTTATATATAGGTTTCTGTATGTCCAAAGTGTAATGGGAGTGGTGAGATGATATCTGAGTATTGCCGAAAGTGCTCAGGTGATGGGCGTATACGAGCGAAAAAAGAGATTAAAGTCAAAATACCTCCCGGAGTCAGCAAGGGAAGCATCCTGAGAGTTGCTGGTGAAGGTGATGCTGGTCCAAAGGGGTATGTTTTCTTGAAGCTCTGTTAGGGATAGATGACTATAATATGTATAATAGTTTAATCTTTTTGAAAGGTGGTTAAAAACGTTGGTCAAGTCTATAAATGATTTACTGTATTATGTTATGACCAGAGGTCCTCCTGGAGATCTGTATGTATATCTCGGTGTTCAAGAAATTCCAGAGATCCAAAGAGACGGCATTAATCTGTTATCATCCATCACGATTTCTTATCTTGATGCTATATTGGGGACAGTCGCTAAGGTAGTTAACTTTCATTTTGCCAAAATTAGTATCAGTATGAAATAGGCTTGCTTTTACTCTAAGCAGTTGAAAGACTGGTTCATGTCGTACTCTTATCAAGTATTTTACTCTCTTTTATTCCTTATAGTATGAGCTTATTCACATAGTTAATAGCTTATTTGCTTACTTCATTGTCAGAATACAATAAGCTCATTTGAGTGTTTAAATGAAGCTAATGGGCCTAAATGTGTTAGCTTAAATAAGTTTTTAATTATAGGCATCCGCTTATCTAGCTTATATACAATGTTACCCCTATCTTCTGTGTTTTTCTCCACCTTTTAAATTTGTTTCTGATGGTCTTTACCATAGTAAGCTAATCCAAACACTGTTGAGGTCTGATTAATAAAACATAAGCTCATAAGCTATTGTTATAACTTAAACTAGCAATAATAAAGCCTATAGTAGTTGTTTCTAATTATACTTTTGGTTGGGATCGAATGGCACTGTAACAGGTGAAGACAGTTGACGGGATGACTGAACTTCAGATTCCAGCAGGTACTCAACCTGGAGATACTCTTGTTTTGGCAAGGAAAGGTGCTCCAAAACTAAATAGACCTTCCATTCGTGGTGATCATTTGTTTACCATCAAAGTTAATATACCAGTACGAATCAGGTATGTTATCAATTAATTCGTTGCTAAAATTCATGCTGATTTAGTTCTTGTACTAATTGAGATTTATCATTTAGGTAAAACTATAGTTTTTGTAATGATATTAATTGTTTTTATTTATCGAGTCACATCTTAGGTCATAATAACAACACCACATAAGACATTTCTGATGGCATGGAACAACTTGCTAAATCTGGTTGTTATAAATGTTTGTTCATGATAAATGGTCTATATAAGTTGCAATCTTGTGAACGACATAGGTAACACGTAATAGACTAGTTGTGTAAAGTTTGATTTTAAGATTTTGTTAGATATGATTTGTTGTAACTTGTATCCACACCCTGACTTCTTTGTGGCAGCTATTGACAATCAAAACACTGTTCTCCGATAATATTAATTCATGGAGATTTTAAATTTCACAAATTCTATAGGTAACACGTAATAGACTAGTTGTGTAAAGTTTGATTTTAAGATTTTGTTAGATATGATTTGTTGTAACTTGTATCCACACCCTGACTTCTTTGTGGCAGCTATTGACAATCAAAACACTGTTCTCCGATAATATTAATTCATGGAGATTTTAAATTTCACAAATTCGAAAGAACATCGGATAATGATTATGTGCTTGAATAGTACGGCTTGCTCAAATGAGGCTATACGGCCACATAAGCACTTACTGGCTAGCAAGTAGCATCCTACATTGTTTTGAGTTTTCAAAATTTGCTAGAATTTCAGATTCCAATGCAATTAATAGTGTTATAGATCATTCAACAAAAGTATAATCAAGTCATTATGTAGTAGGACCTATTTATATTTGAACGGAGGTTTTCATGTATCTCTTAGGAACATTCTGATATTTGTAACATCAGTTTTCTTTCCTAAGATGACTGTTATATAGTTTTGCTGGTGCATACTTCAAGGATGGCCCGTGAGGCAGTGATGTATGAGTTATATGTTTCAACTCATTGATATTGTTGTGTTTTGTAAAATCAACTTTAAAATCTCGAACATTAATTGTGCCTTTTAGTTTTATATTTTTTTTGCAAACTTGAATTTTACCTAATCACAATATATTGATTGTTATATTGATTGTGGTGATATTTGGTTGTAAGCAGTGGCCAAGAACGTGAGCTTCTTGAAGAACTTGCTTCTCTGAATAAGCCTGGATCCACCCGTACTCGCTCTAGCCCTAATACTCAGCAAACCGGTAATTTTTGCTTTCATGTTATTGACTATCGTTTCCAGTTTTGCCCTAAAATCTCCTTTTTTAGTTGTTTGAATGTTTATGGTTCTATGAAAGACTGTTAATTTTCAACTTTTTAAGGTACACAGCACTCTGCTAATAAAAGTATTTTTTGTGTTCTGCAGCAAAAGTCGCAGAAAAACCAGTTGAACCTGTCGCTGAGGAAAGTAACACTTCAGAAGATGAAGATGACCCATTGAAGAAGATAACCGACTTTGCGGGGTATTTTTTATTTCCTACTTTTTACCCACATGATTCTTCCATTAAAAAACATAATTTGATTTCCTTTGTATCTTTGAGATCATGATCTGTACTGTTTATCTGGCAGGTCTGTTGTAAAAGGAATTTCAAATTGGTTCAAGGACAACTTCTAGACATATATAGCCATTTAAGTAGAGCATGCAGTCTTGATACTCTCTTATGTCCAACGAAAGCAAACAACATTTTTCTTCCCCTTCCAAATTGGATGCTGCTAAAAGGATATCTTCCGTCGAACTGAAGCACCTCGTGAAAAGACATTCTTCAATTATTTAGAAATCACATCTCGATGTTCATAAAATTTGCTTGCTGCCAACTGTTTTGGTGGAAACCTAGAATATACGGAATATTCATGTATTTTAACACACTTCGTTACATGTAAGAATTTTGCACCTACGATTGTTAAACACATCTGGCCATTCAATAGATTTGGTACGGAATTTGGATAGTAATCAGCAATTTATTAAAATTATTACGATGGACGATTGTGTCAATAAACAAAGGTGTGTTATTGTTCGACAGTACTTTCTTTGATCAAAATCAAAACAGATACTATTACAGGTGTAATTATCATGATAAGAGCTAGTGTGATGTTTGGTCGTGTTATCTCTGGCACTAAGATGCTGCCGTATTTTATCACAGCTGCACCTACGAAAGATCCAGCTCCTAGCTTCAACAAGAATTTCAGATTATCCTGTATAGTAAAATCAGGAAACTGATGTAAGCGATGGTATCATCTAGACCAGAAACAAAACCGAAGTGAAAATTGTTTGTGTTTTGTTATTTACGTTTATAAGTAAACACGAACACGTACGCATAAACGAATACATTTTATTGTTTGTGTTAGGAAATGATGACAAACGAAAAATGAACATAAATGCGTCTTAACGAAACAAACTTCATTCGATACGAACTGAAGATTTTTTATTTTATTTTTTTCATAATTTGTTTAACTGATACAGAGGAAACACAGTATGTAGTTAGGGGGTGTTTGATAGTAGCTGAATGAAATGCCTCAGCACTTAACTCCTAGTCGGTCAGAGGCAAAGTTGTTTGTTAAGGAAAAAAGTGACGCTGGCCTGTTCATTGTACTACTGAATGACACATGAAAGGATATGCTGCTCTGTCATTCAGAAGCTATTTTCCTCATTAGAGATACACATGTGACATAATTTGACACCTTACAATTTGCTTTTCTCTTTTTACTTTATATTAATATTTTATTATTTTTGCTATGCAATAATTATAATAGCTTATGCTAACGTTTTTTCTTGCAAATAAACTATAATCCTCTTCATTCTTTTGTTAAGCGTTTCTTGATTTTTATTTAATAATTTTGAAAGTGATATTGCTACAAATATTTATGATCAAGATAGTTTGATCAAAATAGTTTGTTGATAGCTAATAATAATATCTTAAATCTTAATATATTTTTCGTATTCAGAATGCTGATCAAACGATCATTTTCATACAGATACATGTTTCATTCAGCGTCTTTGATTCATTCAGCATCATTATTCATTCAGCGCTAAATCATATTGTTAAACTATCATAACGTGTATCTTTTACGGTTAAAGTTCTATCATTTTAGGGGGAGTTTGTTTCGACTTATATAGTCGGCTAATGGCTTATTTAGTTTTGGGCTTATGTTTCATAAGCTCACTTTTTGTGGCTTATTTTGAAAGTTTTTGGCTTATATAAATTTATTATATAAGCTGAAAAGTTTTTGCTATAGTAAACTTATTTATTACAGTATAATAAACTTATATAAGCTGAAAAGTTTCAAAATAAGCCCGAAACCAAATAAGCCATGAGTCGGCTATATAAGCCGAAACAAACAGCCCCTTAGAAAATTGAATCATTTACCTGAGAAGGATCATCAGCATTTGAATTTGAACGTGGGGATTTTGAAGCGGTGACCACCACGCGCCTACCACCGGAGGACCTACTTCTGATGTGTACTGCAGTCTTCGGCCGGAAAGTTGTCGCCGGCCACCGTACCAAGGGAGCTTGGACCGCCGTCGCTGCTGCTGCTGACATGGCAATTGGCGGGTGAGATGTTTTATCCTTTCCGTCGTTATGTTATCTGTTTAAATGAGATTTTTTTTGGTTGGCATAAGAAAATAGGATTAAAATTATTTTATATACTTTTTATTTGAAATAAAAGAGTGTGGTAACATTTTGACTGTTACAACTTACAAACACAAATAATTTTTGGAAAATGTGAGGGTTATCTATAAGACATTTGTGACATGATAAACTAACCACCAACGGAACTTAGTGGAGATCGGGAGTAGTTGCTCAACATTTTAGCTACATGTACATTTTTAATATTTACACATTGTGATTGCATATATTATTAGTATGATCGTTAAATGAAAATGTAAATTGGCTCTCTTAAATTAAATATAATACAGTTTGACCTTTTCAGTTAAACTTATCAAATTTCAACTATGCCAACCATCTTCTGCATATAACCACTTACAACCGATCTAATATACAACCAATTTTGCATCTATTTGACTTGTAAATGTAGCCTTTAAAACTACTATTAACAAAACCGATAATATTTTACTCACTTTCATTTACTCATTTCTAGTTTTGCAAGTAATTTATTTTCCTTCTAACAAGTCGGTGGTTCAAGTCTTGCTAGGTGTGTATATTTGAAGGTGGCAATGAATTATTGAAAATAGTTCAAAATTAACTTGTTGAGACTGCATACATCTAAGTAAACATCTGAGTAAAAAGTGACCGCCCTCTCTAGATTTGTTACCCATTTATAAATAATATAGTGATATTCTGATAATATTAAAAATATAAGTTAATTTTCTCCACTAATTTTTTTTAGAGTAAATTACACCGTTCGTCCTTGTGGTTTGCGTTGACCGCAGGGTTTAGTCCTTTGACCATAACTTCCTCCTCGACAGATCGAGGAGAAAATTAACTTATATTTTGATGCTTTTACCGAACGGTGTAATTTACTCTTTTTTTTATAAAAGCATCAAAATTTTCTCCTCGACAATAACTTCCTGGCTCCTTCTCTTTCTAGCCAACCCCATTTTTCTATAAATCGTGTTTATTTGTCTCGTGAATATTAATTTTGAGACGTAATAGGTAATAACTAAAACCAAATAAAATTCAGAAGATTAGTAAATGACTAAATGGGCCGCATTTGTTCAGTTGGGTGGGTTTGATTTTGTAGCTCTTGCAAAATGGGCCGGTTTATTCATTTTCCGTCTTTTGGCTTTGATTTACGGCTGATTTTTGAAATGAAAATTGGGTGAAAGTTACGGCTAATTTATATCTTGATTTTGTAAAAACGATTGTGAAGATATTTGAAGACTTGGGTATGTTGGGTGAAACGAGTGGTGGTAGTTAGCACTAACAGCTAACAACAGCAGTTGGCAATAGCGGTTATTAGTGGATGTTTATTTTCCTAAAACACGTTTGGTAATGTAGCTGTTAATATAAAAGTAGCATTTAAACAAAACAAAAATATGCTAAATGCTGATGATTGTTGCTAAACAAGCTTTAATACTCAAATGCTAAATGCTTATATGCTAAATGCTCAAAACGCTCTAAAAAGCTTGTCGCGAAACATACCTACAAGAGAAAGAATACTTTTAAGTGTTTTTTATTTGAATTTATTTACATTTTATATATTAAGTTGTATGATTGTACATATTAAAGCTTTTTGCTTTTCCCCAAGTTGAAGCATAAAACTCTTTCTTATTTTAGATATGAAAACATTTCGTGTTTCTTCTTTTATATATTTTACTACATGTTTCTACTTGTAATCAACTATATATGTGTTTCTGGAAGTCCTAAGAAAAGTAGAGTAGATGCCTAATGCTTTAAAAAGCACACGTCTATTTATTATCTCATGAAAAGCTGGCTTTTATAAAACAAAAGATGATCAAATAACATCATTGATTTTGATATTTTGATTCACCAAATAACGAGTGTGATTAAATTACACGGTTTGATTCTCCATTTTGCGTATGAAAGGAACCCTTTGGTTTTGAAAATTATGCCAAATGAGGTCAGTTCATTCAATTTGATTTAACGACTTGATATTAACCCTTTTGACGACAGAATATCATGTTCACTCACATCATACCTAATCATAATACAAAAGTAAAACAAAAGGTCTTTTGCTATCTTACGAAATCATACCAAAACGTCTTTCAAGTCACACTCGAAGTTATTTCGTTTTGCAAGAAAACGATTACCGGAGCCAGTAGTGTAACAGGCTAAGAGTGCGTAAAATCGTGTGTGTTACATGCAAGTTAACCATCTTGTCACCTTTTGTCTTATAACATTCTTATAACACACGACCAAAAAAGCACCCTCCTTTGTATCCCAAATTATAGGTTCTCGGGACCAACAGTTTTTATTTATTTTACGTACAAAATAATTATTAAAAAAACGAAATGCATCATTATATATGGCTATGGTGGAAGGCCTATAATCCCAAGCCATGGTTTGGTAATGGCGTCTCCATAACCACATTACACTGTTCGCAATAAAAGCAATGATGCATGTAAACTTGAATTACACGCATCATATACATTTAGTATCCAAGGTATTTATATATAAGACTAAGAAGGATGTGACCTTTTTAAGAGTACAACCTGCACAACCAGACACCCTTCGTTCACTCTGCAGAGGACCTTTACATTGGATATTGCTCGAATCTTGGCACCTCCAACCAGTCCAACTTATACAGTAGTCATTATATCAAAACCATTTTTATTCATTAAAAAAAAAAAAAAAAAAAAAAAAAAAAAAAAAGTTTATTTATTTGTAGAAAGTTGTTAAGCTCATTGTGTGTAATTTGCTTGTTTGTTTGAATGTATAAATTGCTTTAATTGTTTCTTTCCACTTGTATTCCGTTTAGTTAATGAAAATAATTACAGGTCAAAACGAGAAAAAGGTAGCCATCATGTATCTGACCCGTTGTCGTTTTCATTAATAATATAGGCTAGTCGGGGGCACATGCATGGTTTTGGGAATTGATTATGGCGTTTTTCTCTCTTAATAATTTGGTTCTAATTATTTTGTTTTGTGTTTATTTCAAATGTGTGTGTGTTTTATAAAATACACAAATGTCCATCAGTCCATGTGTATTTATACATATCGCATGTGCTTGAATGTGTATTTTGTATATAGATAATAAAGTCAATGTTTGTTCTAACACAAATTGAACTAACATATTATTATTACCTATTTAATTGAAATTTTGAAAGAATTTTTAATTTGAATAAACTGTAATTCAAAGAATTAAAATATGTTAAAATTATAATTGATAAAATCATTATTATGTTGGTTGACTTATGAACGTAATGTAATTGTAAAACATTATTAATAATAATAATAATAATAATAATAAATAATATAATATTAAATAATAATAATAATAATATAATTATATAATAATAATAAGAATATAATTATATAATAATAATAATAATAAATAATATTATTTAATAATAATAATAATAACAAAATAATAGTAAATAATAATAATAACAATAATAAATATTAAATAACGGATAATAATAATAATAATATAATAATATTAAATAATAATAATAATAATAATAATATTGATACAATTATAATATTATAATATCAATAATAATTAATAAAATAATAATAAAATAATAATTAATAAAGTAATAATAATAATAATAAATATTATTTAATAATAAATATTATTTAATAATAATAATAATAATAATAATACTTTTTAAATATAATAATAAAAATCATAAATTTAATATAAAATAATTATTAAAAATTTATTTTATATTTTGATATTTATATATAATATAAAACTAACTATTATAATTATTATTTATTTTTTGAAATTAAATAATATATTAATAATAACGATAAAAGATAAATACTGGTAGAAATCTGAATTACAACGTAATTCAACACATTCCATCAAGTTTGCTATATAATCTAAATTACATCAATTGACGTAATTGGTTGTAATCCAATTACATTTCGTTGTAAACCAAACACCCGATGTAATATAATCTGAATTACAATTTCATTCATCATGCCAACCAAACAAGAGTGTAATGTAATTGAGATTACAATTACTACATGTTACATTGAATTCTATCAAACCAAACGGCCCCTTAGAGTGTATCTAGGAATCGACCAGTGTATATGATCATACATGTCTTAGCGATATATTATAATGTTCTATTGTTCTTTAACCAAATGATTAAAGTGTCATGTTCTATTTGGAACAAATAAGTGTAGTTTAGATGAATTTTTTAGTTAGTATGATGTTCATGAAGAAGAAAAAGTTGATATCGGACTATTAAAATTGTTGTGTATATCACAAAATCATATTTGTAATGTATATGATACAACATCATATGTGCATGTTTATGATGTTCACGTCACTTTTTGTGACGTGCATATCACCTCCCAA
Organism: Chrysanthemum lavandulifolium; assembly: GCA_022545495.1. Taxonomy (NCBI): domain Eukaryota; kingdom Viridiplantae; phylum Streptophyta; class Magnoliopsida; order Asterales; family Asteraceae; genus Chrysanthemum; species Chrysanthemum lavandulifolium. Next base: position 61,485,070 of record CM040238.1, read on the forward strand.
CCATATAGACTTTAGACCATATTTGATGATATTTATTAACTAGCTAGAACAAACTTATCTATTATTATCTTAAAAGAATCTGATATAAATAATAAAAATATAGCGACATTTTAAAGTTACTATTATGATTTTTATCGTTTGATCAGTTAATTAACGAAGTTTGAATACATCGTCACACAACTTAAATTTAAAGTGAATAAAGTCCTCTCCTTTGAGAGGTTTGGCATAACCACTTTTATATTATTTGCAACAAACATATTCAAACTTGAGATATACTAGTACATTAAAACTTATCGATTTTAAATACATAGTGTTAGATCACTAGTTTTACAACACAAGCTTACTAGAAAGAGATAAAGGCGATTGAACAATAAACCAAACACACACACACAAAGTAATAGAACCGGTTATGCGTAGAGAGTGAGTGAAAGGAATAAATTGAACAACCAACCCTCAAGTGAGGGTTATACAAGAGTATTTATAGGCAAGGAGCTAGGGCAACACTCCCACTCCTTCCCTTTTCCTTATTGTACATGGGCCTAAGCTTATGGGCCTTCTACATAAGCTTGACCTTAAACAAACATAAAGGCCATAATAAGCTACCTATTACACATGAGAAACAAACACTTGAATTAAGGTTTAGGAGTGATTCCAACAATCTCCCCTCAGTGTTGGTGATGAAAAAGCAGTGAAGGCGTTGATGTAATAGTAGCTTTGGCGTCTTCGACATTCTTCTTTCTTGTGAGAAGAATTGCCTTGATTCGAACAATTTCCCGGTGTAGAGATAGTTGTCTTTGAGCAGTTATGCTTTGGCGCCATCTTTAACTTTGTTCTTTGATCATTGTTCTTTGTGATGAAAGTGATAGTATGTTGTTATGCGCATCAAGTGCGCATCAGTGCCTTGTTTTGCTCAAATGTCTCTACGTCATTCTTCAACATACCACACGCTCTTTGACGTTGGAATTCGATCTTGATGAAGTTCTTTAAGTCTTTTAACTTTGTAGATTCTTTGATTTGACGAAGAATCATTACGATTATTGTGTTGTTTTGGATAGAACTTCCATTAGTGATGATGTTGGCGTGAGCATGAGAAGAATCTGCACGATCATCCCGCCCGGAGCTTCCATAAGAAGAAAACATGAAAGCGGTTAGTAATATGCGGATTCCGGCACTTACAAGTTTGAACTTCGAGAGTGTTAACGACATAGTGTGAAAACACAACTCTAATTCTCACAAAGGTCGTTCTGAACCGGAGTCCCACAAGTGAGATAACGCGATGTACCGAAGTTCATCTGATTCGGATGAGTCGTTGAGGTACACCAAGCATCACCTCTGATGTGTAGACCGTTTGAGACACACTAAGCGTAATCCACGGGAGTTACCGAGTGACTGCTTTGTCGGTGTTTGATGTTGACCACGCGGGAGTTTCCATTCAATAATTGAGGATCACGGTTGTGAACCTCTCATAAATGTTCTCGACAGTTGCTAAGATCGTGACGAACTCGATAACGTACCACCGATGTTCTTATTGTTGAACATCGGTGATGAAATGTCAAGTGTACTTAAGAGATCTTTTGATGAATCTCGTGGCTCTAGACTCAATAGTGCGTTTGGTTTTCTGGCGGAGGCGGGAGAGGGTCTCCTTCTTCAATACCGGTGATCTCAAGAGAAAGCCAATAGTTTTGTAGGGTTCCTGTGAGAATGAAACAAGCTTCATTAAGAGAAACTTGAGTGGTTAAGAAGGTTCTTGCATGCGTCCTTTGGGTCCATGACGACTTTTAATCTTCAATACCGGTGTCACTAAGTGACAACCAAGAGTATATGAATTGAACCGGTGTCCGCCCTAAGTTGAATAATTTGGAGGGCTATTTATTTTCACCCTTTTCTTTGCATTTCTTTTAATTCTTCAACTCCTTCTTTCTCCGATTCTCATTTTCTCCTTTTATAATCATACCTAAGGACTTCTAAGTACTAACTATTTGTGATGTCCTTGGGTAGATCCCTCCACTCTGGCGGATCATAGGACTGTTATTCCTAACCTTAATCACCTTATAACTCCATTGCCATAAAACCATTTTTCATGAAAATCTCTTGAAGCATTTGTGAATGAAAACATGTTTGAACACTTCAAGAGTTTTAGATTTTCGAAATACTCCCCTCCACATGTGCTAAAGAGTTTTACGGAAATTTGCACGGTGAGGAAAAAGCACTTTATGAATTGATCAACTCAAGATAGACAATCCCCATGAGACACGGTTATGTTGTATAGTTAAAGAGTTACATTGTCATCTTTTAGGTGACAACTAGCTCTTAATAACTACCTTGAAGGTGTAGACAAACCTCGAAGGTTGTCAAACCCGTCGAGTTCATGTCTACCAAGAGTTTCTCGAATGGTACTTTCTACTTGGACAAGTCCTTTGCGAGATACGTTTACATTACTAGCGAACTAGCTTGAAATTATTACCGTCCGGACAAGTCTTTTCGAGTTACTTAACAGTTTAGTACCGTCAATTCGTTGGTTAAGTCTATTACACAAAATTCATTTGCATTTACACAACATATTTCTTATCACATAATTTTCTCCCCTCAAAATGGCATATATAAATGTTATTTTTGAAAAGTTGAGAATAAATATGACCATTTCGAGTGTTGGGAAGATGACCACTATGAACAATTTGTGAACAAAGTTTAAACTCAAGTACTCTCCTCAACAAGTGATATAAGCGGTTGAGGTTTTGAAAATCATACGGAAGTACTTGTCCTTTTGAGCAAAACCTTGAAAATGAACGGTTTGATAGGTTTTACTCAAAAGTAAACTTCGCTCCTTTTATAAGGATTGTGGTCTTGAAGCGTACCACGTGGTCCTTCTTGACAAGAACGGGTTGTACATCGTTATGTGTGCACAAGCCATGGACATATTAAATCACACATCCAAATGTAATAATGAAAAAAGCAGTTCAAGGGTACCGGAAGTCGGTGATGTTGCGGAGTGCGAACATGGCGTTGATAGCGGTGATGTTAATCTGGGTCGACCACCAATAAAGCTTTCCAACGTTCGAGGCGATCTCGTCGATACAACCTTTCGTCAATCATTATGATGATCCTCCGCACATCCCTTCGATCCCGAGAATTCCATCGCTTAGGAGACCCAATCTTAAGATGTATATCCTTCAACCGATAAGCCAATCCGTCCTAACCATCTTCAAAGTGTGATCCCCAAACTTGTGAAGATCGCCGCACGCCATCAAGCAATTGCGTTGAAGTTCCTTTGCGGTAAACGACACCGAACGGTTTCTTCGACGGCGTGTTGTGGAAGGCGGTTGATGTCGGGAAGATCAAGTTGTGGTGGAGTGAAGTTAACACGAGTCTAATATGATTCAACCGCAAGTCGGAGATCTTCTACACGTTCTTTGATGACTATGCGTCGATGAAGATGAGCGATGACTTGATGAATTCACGTTGTACTTCGCTTGAAAATTGCCTCATGCGACCACATACTTTGGCAAGGTACATGTCTTCAATGTCGTTGATAGACAAATTCTCAAAGTCGACTTCAGAGAATGCATAATCCCGTTCATCTTGCCTTTGACCACAATCTTCTTGAGAAAAGTGTAGTCCCATTTGGTCGAAAGATCAACTTGTTTGATGGCAATGATATCCTTAGTCTTGAACACTCGCATGTTGAGACTTACGAACACAGCGACACGTAGTAGATTCTTGACGTTCGGCCAATGATGAATCAGTACATTGCATCTCGGTCGTATGCTTCCACTTTGTTGGACAACAAGTGATTAGCTCTTTCCTCGATAGCTATGCGGTTTGAGTATATGGTCTTTGGGAATGAAAGTGTCAAAGATGTAGCATATTTCCTTGAACCATCGCCACCGTAGAAGAAATTCCAAGTCTTTGTTGAAGAAATATCCGAATGGAATCCTAGGTTCATCTGGTTGGCCAATTGTTGGTAGGGGTTTAGACCGGTCGATTGTAATATGGAGGGTTGTCCGTTTGGTGAAGTCGATGTTTGCTACGGGTTGAGCCAATCCATGTTGTTAGACATAGCTCGTGCAATATTATCAAGGTGATATTCAACCTCGATGGCACTTTCCGAGGTGTCTTTTAGAAGTTGAAATGCTTCATTCTTGATTCGTTTCAACTCGGATTTCGTCATCTTCTTCACATGGAACTTTTCTTGCGAATCTTAGCATGCTCCAATGTATTACCGTCTACCGGATCTTGACCTTCATTTGGGTAGGAGTGGAATTAACAAGAGTAGAGAACCATTCAAATTCCTACATTTTATCGTCATCTAGCCATGATACGACGTCAACCATGGGCGCCTTCTTCTTCTTTTGTTTAGGCCTAGATGAGGATTCGTGTTTCGAACTTGTTTGGGAGAGGTGGGTTGTTGTAGGGGCTCACGGACTTCCTCATCGTCACCACCCATATACTCAAAGTGATCACCGGTTTTCGAGTCTCGGGTGGTAATTCGGAAGAATCCCGAGGTTTATCCGTAGAAGAACGAGGAGGTGACCTTTGTTGTCTTTGGAGTCCGTTTGGGTGGAGGTGGCATTGATGAAGATTCTCCGGACTTCTTGAGCGTTTGGGTGCGAGTCTTTGTCCTTATCATCGTCGTCTCTTGGTCGCTTTGGTTGAGTTCTTGATTCTTTGCATGAAGACTTGAGTTGATAGTCTAATAGAGTCTCAAAAACTTAGCTTCATCCGAAGTGAAGGTTCCACTCTTTTGACATTTGCATCACTAATTTAGAAATCAATTCATCTTGAGTAATCGATTCTTTGGCTATGATATGTTTGACCAATGTCACGATGTTTGGAGTAAGTTTGGAAAATAACTCCTTTGTTACTTTAGGAATGGTGTCGAGAAGGAATTTGTGAGTGTCTTCTCTTGACATCTTCTCCAATTCCTTTGAAATCTCCACCGATAAACTTCTGGATTTGTTCCCTTTACGTCAACAATTCATTTATCCCGTTTTGAAGAAGGTTGATTCGCCGACAAGTTGATTGACTTTTGTTGGTAACATCCTTCTTCCGTACTTGCTTGACCTTAACAATCCTTGTTTTAGCCCGAGATAACCAAGAGTCTGTTGGTTTCTTCTGATTTGGATGATGATTTGGTTGACCTTTTGGCGGTGGTGGTGAAGAATGAGATGATGAATCGATGATGAGGAGACATGAGGAGGCTCGGTGTCCTTTGGAGGTGCGTATATCCTCCTTGGAGCAATTCGACTATTGAGAAGATAATCATCATAATTCTCTTCGTTATCTTGTCAGATTTAGCTTTTTCTTCCGTCGAGCCCGAGCTTCTTCATCGATCTTTTCTTTCTCGTCTTATCCTTTTCGGTTCCTCAATGTTATAATGGAGACTCCTCCACAAGCTTTTCATTGCACAAGAGTGGTGGCACCAGCCACTTATCGGGTTGATTAACCGCATCGGGATGCGGTGAAGAGTGGACACCACCAATCGATCCTCAAGGGGCCACGCATTTGATCTTGTTCAAATTCTTTAGCTTTTTGAAGGTGTCTAACAATTTAAACTTCTTCACGTAAGATAAATCCATTGCTCTTCATCACTTTGAGCTTTCTTCATATGGCACAAGTCGAGTCTTCCTTTCCTAGGTCAACCTGGAGGACTAGGAGGTTTTACTCTTGAAGGAGGTGGTTCGGTTGCAGATTCGAGTAGTGGACCTCCTCATCCGATTGTGTATCTTGAGCTTTCGTCCGGTAGCTTTCTTTGCGGTTCGTGCTTAGGTTCGATAATGGGAACAACTTCCTTGGCGGGAACAATCCTTTTTCTTGGAGGATTCCTTTTGGGATACTTCCTTTGACTCTCTGTGCTTCTTGCACTTCCAAGACTTCCTCTTACGGTTCTCTAGTAGGAGTTCCGAAGGCTTTTCATCGAGATGACCAACTTTGCCTTCTCTTACGCTACCCGATACCTTTTATGCGTTTCAAGCTTCTTGATTTCGTCATCGATGGGTGATCGGGTAACACAAAGACCCTATTTCTTTGTCGGCGATTCCTTGATTCGGCGGATAGGATAGGCTCGGTCAACATGTCATGATTGTCGGGGTCATTGAGCCTCTTGGGGATATCGGGATGAAGTCCAAGTGCTCTGGATCAACAGTTTTGTGTATCGACATAGGAATCTTTGAGCCAAGCTTTTTGAGAAACGTCATCATGTCATCCCATATCGAGCTTCAATTTCGATGTCTTTCTTGTTGATTAATGACCGGAAGATTTGCGGTTCCATGAGCTTGGGATGCTCATAGCCACCGTCGCGACCGAGACCGATTTGGTGATGATGATGTAGAGGTTCTCGGGGTTGAGGAATGTTCTTAAGCTCCACATGAGAATGCTTAGAGATAATTCTGAAGCTTCATCATAGCCAATATCAATCAAGAATTGTAGAACTGTCTCCTCTGTGGGTGTGGCATAGAAGTCGGTTGGCACGATTTACGGAATGAGAAGAACGCCGTAAGTCCGCATGAGTGATGGTGACTTGTTTGTTATTGATAGTCACGATCATCGCACTTTGACCCTTGATCCTTTGTATTGAATTCTGAATTGTTGAATGTAGATCTCCGATGCTGTGGCGAGTGTGAGAGCATGTTACGGTAGGGATGATTCTTAAGAATATCCACGACAATGAGACAAGAAGATTACGAGCATGTGAGGGTCTCAAAGTCAACCGTAAGGTTGTTCTTTCCAATCTCTCGGATAGCCATTAGGGAAGATGTCGACAATTGTGAGAACTTCGGTGCATCCACATTCATTTGAGCGACCATGTCGTGATGCGAAATAACATTAGCCAAAGAACCAACATATCGAAAGACATAATGTTAGTCAACGAAGGTTTTATTGTCTAATTATTGAATGTACAATGTCAATGATTGTTACGAGTCCAAAGTCACTTGTTTGTTCAATAGTCCAATGCCGTCGTGATAAGTTTCGTGAGTCAGTTAACTTTAAGTTTTAAAGTTTATGTTATCACTTATTTAACACAACATATTAAACGATTAAGTTTATTGGTGACATTATTGGTTTCGTGACGTTATGATTCATTTATTTACAAGTTTGCAGCGTAACAATTCATAACGAAGGTTTGATCAAGGCTTATGCGTAGGAATAGTAGCTTATGCGTAAGCGGAGAAGTATACACGTGAGCGCAAGCTTATGCGTGGGATCCTTACTTACAGCGTGAAATGTTACAGCGTGGGAAAAGGGAACCTTATGCGTAGAGCTTACGCGTGGCGTATATAAAATATTACGCGTAAGGCTTACTCGTAAGAGTAGACCTTATCGCGTAGAGTCACTATTTACGCATATCCTTCACGGGATACGCGTAGTCCCTTTGTAGAACCTTACGGCGTAACAATTACGCGTAAGATTTCTCTTCGCATAACTTTCTACGCGTAAGGTGATCCTTATCGTAGAGTATCAATGACCTTGATTACGAGTTATACGGTAGCAAGCACGAAATAAAATCATCATAACATCAATTTTGACACTAACACTCATTTTATAACGGATCATGGCATGAAAGCATATCAAGCGATTCGGCGTAGAAAACCTTACGCGTAAGACTAAACCCTAATAGTTCAAAAATTACGCATATGATTTCTAACCATAGGATTTGAACCAAAGTGTTTCTGGGAGATATAAGAGGCATATAGAGTATGTTTATCCAAGTTTTAACATCAAAAGTGTCAAGAATCAAAAGTACCCAAACCATATGAATATAAACCCTAAATTCCCATTGATGATTCATTTGAGTTTCTGGGTAAAATATGGGCTTAGATATGTTCAATTCAACTTGAATACAACCTCATACAACAATCTTTATCACCAAAAACGTTCTCATTTGAAAATACCCAAAACGACTCAAGAACCCTAATTTTGAAAATGAATCAATTCGTGTTTACGGGTGGATTTTGAGGATAAACCAAGTATCATTGAAGTTATTTAAGCGTTTTGGCACACTTGTTTTAACCACAAACACACTAATGATTGTGTGTTCATACGCTTATCGTAGAACACATAATCACGCATAACAATCGTTTAGCCGTTGGATTTGTATAAAAATCAAAACCCTTGCTTAAAAACTTGTTAAGAACACAGAACCACTTACAAATTGAAGATCAAAACTTTGGATTTGTTGAACGAATTATATGCGTAGGATTAGTTTGGTTAAGTATAATAAATGTGAAGTGAAATGTTAGGTGGAGTGTTTTTATTAAAAAGATTAACCTTTTGGCAGTTTTGGTCCCTCCACCTTTTCTATTTTCATTCAAATCCTTTTAACTTCCATTTTGGTTACCAAACAAAAGATTTTTAAGAAAGAAACTTGACGACACTCCCCCTTGACTTAAGAAAATAATGAAAGGTTATAAATTTTAGTCCGAGGAGTGTCATTAAACCGAAATTTTACCACCATTGATAAAAGAAACAACCAGGGATAGGATAACATGCAAGTACTGAGATATTTTGAACAAGTTAAATTTATTTTCTCCCCTCAACACTTGATCGGAAAAATCTTGAATTTTGAAAGATTATAGTTTTGTGGAAGAAATGTAGTTGCAATGTTGAAACAAAATTAGATTAGAAGAATATTTTGTTCTTTTGTCGGGTTTTATATTTTTGTATTTTGTTTTGAAAATTATTTACAAAAGATATTTTGGTGTTTGTGAGTTTTTAAGGCTGTTTTAGGAGGTCATCCAATTCCTCTTGAGTCAAACACCTCATACCAATCCGGTGGACCAACTCATTAAACCTAGCGGGAGGCAAGGCTTTGGTGAGCGGATCGCCAATTGGTATTCTGTACCCACGAAGTATAATTCAACTGCACTGCATTCCACGTGGTCCTTGATGAAATGATAGCGAAGATCGATGTGCTTTGATTTGAATCTTTGAGGCGGGTTGCGAGATCGCAATGGCACTCCGATTGTCGCGATACATCGGGATTACATCAAATCGTAACCATAGTCTTTGAGTTGTGTTCTCATCCGGATGACTTGAGCACAACACGCGGACATGGCTACATATTACGCCGGTTGATGACAACGATGTACAATCCCGCTTCTTTGATTGCCAAGACACCGGTTTATCACCAAGAAATTGTAGTGCTCACGAAGTGCTTTTTCGTGAATCTAAGCATCCTGCGTGGTCGGCGTCTGGCGATTAGTTCAAAACCGAATCAACCGGATACGGATCCCAAGTTAATGGTTCCCTTGATGTATCGGAGGATTCTTTTAGCCTCGAGAGGTGGGTTTCGATTAGTCGCGATCGATAGCGGGAGCATAGATAAGCGGCAAAGACAATATCAGTCTGCTAGTTGTTAGGTACATTAGAGACCCAATAATACTACGGTATTTTGTAGGGTCCACTAATTTCCTATTTAAGTCGACATCTAGCTTCTTGGTATGAGTCATTGGTGTGGCATAAGTGTCACGAGTTTTCATTCCAAATTTGTTTAACAATTCAAGGGCATATTTGGGTGACTCAAGAAAATACCACGGGGTGATTGATGAACTTGCGGTCCTAGAAAGAGCGTGAGTTCACCCATCATGGACATTTCAAAATTTTCTTCATTAGTTTTGCAAAAGCGATTGAAAACTTTTTATGTGTAGACCCAAAATGATGTCATCCACGTAAATTTGAACAATTAAGATATGTGCCCGTGATATTGTATAAAAGAGTAGGGTCGACCGAACCTTTGGTGAAATTATTAGCAATGAGGAAAGATGATAGCTTATCGTACCATGCAGGAGCTTGTTTGAGACCATAAAGAGCTTTGTTCGGTTTGTAGACATGGTTCGGGAACTCGGGATCAACGAATCCTTCGGTTGGGTGACATAAACCGTTTCTTTCGGTTGTCCGTTGAGTAACGCAGTTTTGACATCCATCCGAAAGACCGTCATATTCATATGAGCCACGGCGAGAAATATCGAACGACCTCAAGATGAGCGGTAGGGGCAAAAGATTCTTCAAAGTCTATTCCCTCTTTCGGCGATAACCCTTAGCAACTAGGCGTGACTTGTTTGGATTCGTTTCCTTGACATCAATTTGTTTTCCAAATCCATTTGAGACCAATGGCGTAGACCCTGTTGGTCTTTCAACCATTTCCCATACTTCAAGGCGTTTGAATTGGTTGAGTTCTTCTTGCATGGATTCAATGCGGTTGTCTTTTGTCATTGCGTCTTTAATGTTTTAGGCTCGGATTAGCGAGACGGTGAGTGCATAAATGCAATGTTCACCATCGTGTGAAGACATTGTCTCGTAACTGTTGGTTGATTCGGGTTGCCAATAATATTTGCGAGGAGGATGGTCTTTTGTCCATCGATGTGTAGAGGGTTGATGTTGGTATACATTGTGCGATTACGAGGATTCAAATGGTTTGTTGAAGATTCTGCGACATCCAGTGCAACAATCTCATTAGCAAATGGGTTAAAGAACGCATTTGGATCAAAATCTGCGGTGGGGTACTTCATACGAGAATATCATCACCGGTTCATCATTGTTGGAAGCGGTTTGTTCAATGATTGTGGTGGAGTCAGCGGTGGTGCTTCTTCAACGATGGTTGTTGTAGCAGTGTATCGGTATAAGAGTAGTATCGGGTTGAGCGGTGAAACAATGGATACACGGAGCACGTTCATCAATATAAATCCACCGAGCAGTGAGCAAATAACCTTTCCATTTGTTGTGGTGGTGGGGCTTTGTTCGGTGATGATGAGGGTTGAGGAAGTTTAAGCGGATGTGGACGGGTTCTAAGTCTGTTATACTCGAAGCCATTTCAGTAAGTTCATCAAAATGAGCATGAATCGTTTCCATCACTGTTTTGTCGACGATTCAGATCCGGTAACCTTTAGAATTCTCACAATATCCAATAAATACTCCAATGTCGACTTTGGCTTTGAGCTTTCCAAAATCATCACGATCATTATTCGGATAGCAAAGGGATCCAAATACATGAAAGTGTTTGAGATTCGGTTTATGGTTGTGGACAAGCTCGAAAGGTGTTTTGTTGTGACGTTTTGTGATCATAGAACGGTTTGAGTATAGCATGCGATGATCTGACACGCCCACAAGTGTCTGGAAGTTTAGCATTGATTAACATTGTTCTTGCAGATTCCACTAACGTTCGGTTTTGTCTTTCAACAACACCGTTTTGTTACGGTGTCGTGCAATAGATGTTTGATCTTTGAATTCCACTTTCTCATAAAATGCACGAAGGTTTTGGTTAACAAATTCAGTTCCTTTATGCATTCGATTTGTCGGCGGTGTTTCGGAGTGAACTCGTATTTTTGTGAGAAGGTGATGATCATTGTGGAGCTTGGTCTTTGCTTGAAGAAAGTAGACCCAAGTCCATCGTGAGTAGTCATCAACAATTACTAAGATGTAGCGTTTGCCATTGATCGTTTGCAGCGCATCGGGCCACACAAATCCATGTGAAGAAGATGAAGCACATCTTTGAGGCGTGATTGGTTCCAAACCGTCAAGTTTTATCACACAAGCTAACCACTGTGTGAATGGTCAACCGTAATAAACTTCAAACATGTTCGAAACCAATGCAATGAAGATCTAGAGGAGTTTAGTGTTTCCCAGTCGTTAAGTCCCAACGAGTCCATGCCGACTTGAATCACCAAACGATATAGTGATCGGTGAATTTGAGCAGGAAAAGGGTTATGGTTATGAATAATTATACCTAAAGAGAAAGTTTATAAATTACAGGGGCTTAAATGCAAATTAAAGAAAATTAAAAAGATAAATTATATTAAATAAACGCTATCACTATTTTTAAATTTTGTTTTTGATTTTTTTTTTCTTTTATAAATTTGAATTAAAAACTACGTAACGTACAAAAGAAAATGTGAAATTGAAACAGTATTAATCCTAAAAATATAAAAATGAAATTTTTACAAACCTAATGATAAGAGAAAATTTTAGAAAAAGAAAATTATTTTATGACTATTTATTTAATTATTATTAATTAAAACTATTTTACCTATTTAATAATACCTAAAATATAAAAAATATGAAATAAAGCTAGAAAAGTGAAATTATGACTTAGAAAAATCTAAAATAACTAAAGAGAATTTTCAAAACTAATTTTGTATTTTTCGATTATTTTCTATTTTCTATGAATTAAAACTATTTAAAACTAATTAAATTGCTAAAATTACAAATTTAACTAAGAAAAATATGGAAAAATTATTTTTTTGCTTTTTATATTTTTCTTAACGTAGGAAAAATGAAAACTTATTTTTTTGAGGCTTTTCTGATTTATTTGTAATAAAGGCTAAATAAAAAGGCTTAAAAACTGTTTTCAATAAGGAAAAATAGCAAACAGTGATGAAAAATTATGAAAAATTCAGGAAAAGTCTAAATTAATATTCTGATTCTATGAAAAATATAAAAACAATAGCTTATGTGTGAGAATATGAAGGCGCAATGAAGAGTCCTTATAAATAAGACTCAAAATAAGCTAAAGGTACCAAATGAGCACCAAATTATCACGAAGCTATAATATGCCAAAAGTACTTAATACTAACCTATTTCAACTAGTCTAAACCTCGTAATGCACTGCGCCATGATTTGATGATTAAAAAGCTTAAGTGCCCAAAGCAGGTTTTACTACTAAGTTGCGACCTAAAAATAAGCTCTTGGATAAGCAAGAAACCAAAATCCGGTTTAAGCAATCCAAACTAGACACGGCAAGGTGCTTGTAAACCAAATGTGAGCTCGGGACAAGCTCTTATGAGCTTGTTGAGAGCTTGCACAAAACACATGCACACTCGATGTACACCGAGTGTGTGTGTGAGCAAAAGGTGCTAATTGAGGAGCTTATTCAGACTTTATTAAAGCTTCCAAAAATCATTTTAAGGAACTTGACCAACTGAAGTTTTTAAACCCAAAGTTTTAATGAATTTGAACCAGAAATGAATCCATGAAAAATCAATCAAGTTGAGCTGAAACTGACTTTTTCAATTTGACTTTCTTAGCAGTTTTGATAACTTTGACCAAAATGAGATTTGAGCTTAATTTGTGAACTGATATTGATGTATTAAGCTAAAATGAAACTAAAATAAGCTACCTCACTGAATTCTAAACACAAATCAAGCTTTTGAACTTTTAAAATTTCAACAGATATGCAATTAAGACAGATTGAAAGTGATTTTGACTTTGAATGATCTAAGGTGCAAATTTGACCACTGAATTAAGTCCAATGATCCTAAATAAGACCAAGTTAACTGATCATGAGCACAAACCAAGCCTCAAACTCCATTCACCCACTGAACCAAACACTAGTTCAGATATTAAAATGCATATCAAATCCCACTAACTGCTTAATCTATTAAAAGCAATACTCAATCTATCCTAAACTAATCTAGTTATAGCTAAATTCAGAGACTAAAGCAAATACAATAAACAGAAACAATAAGCTCAAAATTAATGCAGATTTAAAATAAAATAGCAAGGTATATAAAAGCTCTTACAATGATCCAAACTTATTTTGAAGCTCAATCCAGAACTATAACTACACTAACCTAAGCTATTCCAACCCAATCCAAGCTGCATCAACCCAATATCATAACCATTCCCAAATGTACTACAGTTTGACTTTTGTTGACCCGGTGACAAATTGCTTGAATCGAATTATAAGTTTACTAGAAGCTATAAGCGACTTTAGTAAGCTTATTTGAGAAGTAAATAAGCTCTTTGAAGCTTGGCATTCAATACATTTGAAAATCTTAAATAAGAGAAATGTAAAACATGAATCTTGATAGAACTTGAAATTAATCTTTGAAAAGGTTACAATACCTTGAACCAACTAAGTTTCATACAACAAAACTTGAAATTACAACTTAGAACTTATTTAAGACATGGAAATTTAAAACGACATACATATGAAAATAAAAACTAAATCTCTTTCTTCTTCTCTTTCTTCTTTTTATACACCAAAACTGCTCCCACTTGTATTCTGAGCAAATCCCACTTGTCTCCAGAACCATTGGATCACTAGACTCATTTTTGGCCGTTGATGGCATTTTGGCGGGAAAATAGATTTGTCAGTTGGTACTGATAACTTGTGACAGGGGAGGAGCATTTAATGCACTTGGCATGGGGTGTTTGGAGGGTAGGAATAAGGTGGGTGTGATGATGATGGAGGAGGGAGGTGATTGCAGGTATAGGTGATGATGAGGGGGAGGGAACCCGTGAGCGGGAGTGGGTTGAGTCAAGCGGGGTTTGTTGGGTATAATAAAGGCAAAGGTCCAAGGTCAAAGGGGGTCAAGTGGTATATGGCGGGGGGGTGGGTGGCTTTGGTAGGGGTCGAGGTCATAAGGCTTGGTATTAAATAAACAAGGACCATGTTTGCAATTCCTCAAAACCAAGGACCAAAGCGCCAATTCGATTTTCAGGGACCAATAATGTACATTACGAAATTATAATCCAAGGGCTAAACTTGACAATCTCCAATATTCCAAGGACCAAACTTGTCAATTTTGAAACTCAAAGGACTAAACTTGTAATTTCTCAAAACTTTTGACATTTTTCACCAAAGGACTAATTATGACAACTTATGATTTCAAAAGGACCTTTGGTGACTTTTCTTTAAAATAAGTGCTCGGGGACTATTTCGACAACTTTTGAAACTTGAGGGACTAAAGCGCCAATTATGCAAACTTAGCTCATTTTTCATCGATTTTAAACATTTTGCATCCGAAACATATAAAATACAATTTTGAGATATTTTCGATATTTTGATGCATTTCGAGCTTTTTAAGTGTTTTCGGATTCAGATTGACAAAAATGATGAGTATTTACACACTCATCAATCCCCACACTAAACTATTGCTAGTCCCTAACAATCTTTTGAGAAAAAATTAATGGATTTGAATCTCTTTACCAAATGTTTGATTCAAGTAAGAACCTTGGTACACTCGATAACCAAATGATTTTGAGCAAACCACCGATTTCAACGGTTTTGATTTGTCTTTACGAAGCCGTTTGCTTACGGACTAGCCAACTCTTAGATAATATATACTATCTTTGGTGGTGATTACCAATTATGGTTTTCCTTGCCTTTACCACAAGCCATAAACTTGCGGGCTAGCCAACTCTTCACTAATTAAAGATATGGTGGTGAACACCATACAATTTTGGGCAAATTGCAAGCCGTCAACGGAATTGAGATATCTTTACCAAGAGCCGTTTGCTCTGGATTAGCCAATCCTTTTGTTTATTAGACATGGCGGATGATAACCATAATGCGAGTAAGTGCAAAACACTTACTCCAAAAAAAAATTTTGGCCAAAATGGGGAATTAGGCGGTATAATTACATGATAAAATTCATGAGAATTCCCCACACTATAAATGAATATTGCCCTCAATATTCAAAGTACCATGCTATTATGCGAAACATAGAACGTAAAGGGAAATACTACGGCCATTATTTTGAAAGATTTTTTTTTTTTTGAAACTTATATATATACAACATGTGGGCAACTCCCCACACTAAGGTGGTAGAAAATAGAAAGAAGTCGAAATATGGGTGAAAACCCATATGGTGTGCTCTTGTTTTTGATTCCAGTCGCTAGCTTGACTCGATCCCCTCATTCATTGGTTCATGGGAAAGCAGCGTGGAAAACCAATCTCGATCGGACTTTCGTTCACGGTGTTAATAAACATATGAACATCGAAAGTTCCACACCGACGAGATACAACCGCGGTATTGTTAATAGTAGAAACTATAAGGGATGATACGGGGTCAAAGATGGTGTCCTCATTCCAGAAAGAGAAAGGAAAGAGCAACCACACCATCTGTGAAGAATGGAATAAAGATGTGCATGAGAATGCATGTCCATTCCTCATCAATAAAAAGCAAATCACCATTTTGACATTTTAAGCTTAAACTTGAAGCTTATATGGTGATTGTCAATAACATGTCCGGGAGGGAGGGTTGGAAGCGGTTCTTCAATCAACAGATTTTCCTAAAAGGATGTCCCCTCGAATCAAAGTAAGTATTATCAATTCTGTTGGAATTGACTCATCACTAAGAAGGCATCGACTTCATTCCAAAGTTGTCATCTTCCTCATCCGGAGTGAGAGAAGGGATGGAAGAGTCGGGAATAATGAGACTAGGAGATGATGGATCATTTTGAGCAATTCATCAATGGGAAGAATGTCTCCCATTGGATCACAAACATCATCATCAATTCGGATGGCGAAGAGAATTTGGTTTCATCCACGAGTTAACAAACTCGATCGATAAAGCGATTCGGAGGTGGGACAAGTGGTGTGCTCTTAGAGCTAGCAATTTCCACCACTTCGATAAAGTCTCGATTCTAGATCATCATCATCAAGAACACTCTTGACTTCCACGGTACAACTTTCAAACCATTTGTTTGAACCGGGGTTGATTTTCAAAGCTTTTAGCTCAAGCGTTTTGGTGACTCCTCTTAACCGTGAAATTTGAGAGTGTTGCATTGATTCTTTGATTTTGATCAATTGTGGCAACACTCTGTTTGGATAGAGGTTTGGAGTTTTGGTTGATATTCAACGTGAGTTCTTCGTTGTCAACCCGTATGGTCGACTCTTGACAAATACATCAATTAGACCACGACTGTTCTCAAGAAAGCTCTCCCAAGATGGGGAACTCTAGGATGCGCATCAAAGTCTACTACAACAAAGTCGGTAGGAAAGTGAAACTTTCCTACTTTCATCACGACATCCTCGGCTATCCCAGTGGACGAGTTATAGTGCAGTCCGCTAGCTCGAGTGTCATACAAGTGGATGTAAGTTTAAGAAGAGCAGTTTCTTCCATCCGAGAGTGGCATGAGGTTAATGCTTGCGCCAAGATCGGCCAGGCGGAGCATTGAACCATCCCAAGAAATCACAGGATTAAAACACTGCCGGGGTCTTCAAGCTTTTGGGAAGCTTCTTGAGAAGGACATGAGCATTGCTCATTGAGAGGGTTTTAGCCATCTCGGATAACTTATCTTTGTTGCTCGATAAGCCTTTAAGCGTGGATGCAAATTTGGGCATTAGAGCGAGAGCATCAGCGAAGCTTATATCAAAGTGTAGTTCATTGAAAATTTGGAAAAAATTTTCCATTTGCTCTTTGGTTTTGTCTTTGAGCTTCTCATCATGCATTCTTGATGGGTAAGGAAGGCGACTAGACTTTTGAGTAGGGACGGAAGTCATTTCGGCTCGAATTTGTCTTGAACTTCGGGTTCGGACTTAAAGCTTGGACTACCGAAGGTGGGACGTGTCTTGATGCCGTGGGCTTGAAATGCACCTTGTCCGTTGTATCCTTGGTAACTTGACTCATTGCTCACGGTGGAGGAGGCATTGGAGTCGAAGGTCCATGTGTGTCTTACCACTACAGTGGTGGCGGCTTTTAATTCGGCATTTGGATTTGGGCTGTATTGCTTGGGAGTCCTCCGGAAGATGATGAAGCTTTGTTCATATTCATGTTCATGAAAGCGCTCATCATATTCTTCAACTCATTTGTCTGCCGAGACATTGTGGTATCAATTTCCTTTTTAGCTCAACTCTCATGTTATTGATCCGAGTTTGCATTGAGCGTATGCTTGACTCGGTAATTTTCATGAAGTCATTTGGTAGGGGAGCTTGAGAAGGTTGTTGATAACTTTCTTTGATTTGGAGCTTGATATGGTTGGTTGAAATTGTTCGGTTTTGATTGAAATTTTGAGAGTTATTGAAGTTTTGTCCTTGATTGGAACAAAGCGATTTTGATTGCCATGGTTTTGCGGAGGAAAACTAGGTGGTGTCATACCGCTAGGTGCAGTAGTGAGGATCAACTTGTGGTCGGTATTGATTGTGGTTTCTGAAGCTACGGGAGCTTGGTAAAAGAAGCATCGGTTGCTTGACAATCATGTCTGGCATGTGGACCACTACAAGTTTCACACACCTTGTTTACGACTTTGATTGGTTACGGCTTATGAATTTCGCTTTTGATTTCCTTTACCTCTTTCATCATACAACGGATGGCGTCCGTTAGAGCGGCTAACGGGCGGCTAACTCGAAGAGTTCTTGGATGAAGAAGCGGGGTGTTGGAATATTGACTTTGTTGCGAGAAATAGGAACTTTTGATTTTGCTCGCAAATCTCAATCACATCTTTAGGCTTACGATTCAAGATATTGCCACCGTGGCTGCATTCAAAGAATCTTGATCGTTACCATTCAACCATTATAAAAGATATTAACTTGTTGAAGCTCCGTGAATTCATGATGGGGCATTTCACGAGGAGATCTTTGAATCTCTCCATGCCTCTCCAAAGTTTTCATCGAAATTTTGACGAAATCCGAAATTTCATTTTAAGATTAGTCGTCTTTGATGGAGGAAAGAAATAATTGACAAACTTTTGAACAAGATCCTCCCAAGTTTCGATGGATCGAGGGGTTCTTTTCGACCAAATCCATTTGTCCCTCAGTGAGAATGGAAATAGCATCAACTTGATCACTTTTGTGGTACATCTTTGAAATTGATCGTTGAGGTCAACTTGTTAAACCAACGGATGTGTGCATACGGGTCTTCTCGATCAAACCCGTGGAATTGATTCGTAGACACAAGTGTGATCAAATGTGTCTTCAATTCAAAGTGATCGAAATTGATTACCGGTAAAACGATGGCATCTCCATATCCTCGGTGGGTGCACGGAGCATTTCGCCATAGTTCGTTAAATACGCCATATTGTTGCTTGGAATAGTGCGAATCTCGGGTTCGACTATTTGGGCGACACGTCTCACGAGCGTCTTCTAGGAATTTCGCTAGATCACGAAAAGGACTCAATGATCTAGAAGAGCAGTGCGCATGCACTAGAGTTAACTCTAAGGAATCTCGAGTTAAGGAAGAGAATTATGAAAATGGGAAAGAAGAATCTTTTGAGTTTTATGGTTTGAAAAGTAGATATAACAACAAATCCAATTAAAACAATATCGAGGCAAAGCGACGGTGAACTTAAACCAATAATCACAAGATGAATGGCTTCTTTGAAAAAGGTACACCTTCACAAGGACACAAAGGCAAGTTTTAATCTTTGGTTCGGGAACTTATTATGGTCGTACCCCAGGTTAGGTAGTACCTTTGCCTTGGTTTGCGGTGGTAATTTTTATGTTGTTATTATTAAACAAAGAAAAGCGACAAATCTTTTGTATTTTTATCTATTATATATATATAGAAACAAAATGAAAATATTTTTGTGTTTTATCGTTTTAAGATGTTTTTGGGTTTTGGATTTTTATAAGAAAATATAGATATATATAGATGGTATGAACAAGGGTGAATATTGAAATCACTAATCGCTAAGCGTAAGATAATTAGCTTACTGACTCCCGTGGCGTAAAATTTGATTGGTTCCAAACCGTGAGTTTTATCACATGGTAACCACTTGTGAATGGTCAACCGTAATAAACTTCAAGCATTTCGAAACCAATGCAATGAAGATCTAGATGAGTTTAGTGTTTCCCAGTCGTTAAGTCCCAGCGAGTGTACCTTGAATCACCAAACATATAGTGATCGGGTGAATTTGAACGGGAAAAGGGTTATGATTATGAATAATTATACCTAAAGAGAAAGTTTATAAATTACAGGGGCTTAAATGCAAATTAAAGAAAATTAAAAAGATAAATTATATTAAATAAACGCTATCACTATTTTTAAATTTTGTTTTTGATTTTTTTTTTCTTTTATAAATTTGAATTAAAAACTACGTAACGTCAAAATAAAATGTGAAATTGAAACAATATTAATCCTAAAAATATAAAATGAAATTTTACAAACCTAATGATAAGAGAAAATTTTTAGAAAAGAAAATTATTTTTATGACTATTTATTTAATTATTATTAATTAAAAACTATTTTACCTATTTAATAATACCCTAAAATATAAGAAAATATGAAATAAAGCTAGAAAAGTGAAATTATGACTTAGAAAAATCTAAAATAACTAAAGAGAATTTTCAAAACTAATTTTGTATTTTTACGATTATTTTCTATTTTCTATGAATTAAAAACTATTTAAAACTAATTAAATTGCTAAAATTACAAATTTAACTAAGAAAAATCTGGAAAAATTATTTTTTTGCTTTTTATATTTTTCTTAACCTATTAAAAATGAAAATTTATTTTTTTGAGGCTTTTCTGATTTATTTGTAATAAAGGCTAAATAAAAAGGCTTAAAAACTGTTTTAAATAAGGAAAAATAGCAAACAGTGATGAAAAATTATGAAAAATTCAGGAAAAGTCTAAATTAATATTCTGATTCTATGAAAAATATAAAAACAATAGCTTATGTGTGAGAATATGAAGCTGCAATGAAGAGTGCTTATAAATAAGCACTCAAAATAAGCTAAAGGTACCAAATGAGCACCAAATTATCACAGAAGCTATAATATGCCAAAAGTACTTAATACTAACCTATTTCAACTAGTCTAAACCTCTGTAATGCACACTGCCATGATTTGATGATTAAAAAGCTTAAGTGCCCAAAACAGTTTTTACCTACTAAGTTGCAGCCTAAAAATAAGCTACTGGATAAGCAAGAAACCAAAATCCAGTTTAAGCAATCCAAACTAGACCTGGCAAGGTGCTTGTAAACCAAATGTGAGCTCAGGACAAGCTCTTATGAGCTTGTTGAGAGCTTTGCACAAAACCTGTGCACACTCAGTGTACACTGAGTGTGTGCACATGGCAAAAGGGTGCTAATTGAGGAGCTTATTCAGACTTTATAAAAGCTTCTAAAAATTATCCAAAAATCATTTTAAGGAACTTGACCAACTGAAGTTTTTAAACCCAAAGTTTTAATGAATTTGAACCAGAAATGAATCCATGAAAAATCAATCAAGTTGAAAAAGCGACTTTTTCAATTTGACTTTCTTAGCAGTTTTGATAACTTTGACCAAAATGAGATTTGAGCTTAATTTGTGAACCGATATTGATGTATTAAGCTAAAATGAAACTAAAATAAGCTACCTCACTGAATTCTAAACACAAATCAAGCTGTTGAACTTTTAAAATTTCAACAGATATGCAATTAAGGCAGTTGAAAGTGATTTTGACTTTGAATGATCTAAGGTGCAAATTTGACCACTGAATTAAGTCCAATGATCCTAAATAAGACCAAGTTAGCGATCATGAGCACAAACCAAGCCTCAAACTCCATTCACCTTTGAACCAAACACTAGTTCGGATATTAAATGCATATCAAATCCCAGCTAATCGCTTAATCTATTAAAAGCAATACTCAATCTATCCTAAACTAATCTAATTATAGCTAAATTCAGAGACTAAAGCAAATACAATAAACAGAAACAATAAGCTCAAAATTAATGCAGATTTAAAATAAAATAGCAAGGTATATAAAAGCTCTTACAGCAGTCCAGCTTATTTTGAAGCTCAATCCAGAACTATAACTACACTAACCTAAGCTATTCCAACCCAATCCAAGCTCTGCATCAACCCAATATCATAACCATTCCCAAATGTACTACAGTTTGACTTTTGTTGACCCAGTGACAAATTGCTTGAATCTGAATTATAAGTTTACTAGAAGCTATAAACAGCTTTAGTAAGCTTATTTGAGAAGTAAATAAGCTCTTTGAAGCTTGGCATTCAATACATTTGAAACTGTCTTAAATAAGAGAAATGTAAAAACATGAATCTTGATAGAACTTGAAATTAATCTTTGAAAAAGGTTACAATACACTGAACCAACTAAGTTTCATACAACAAAACTTGAAATTACAATTTAGAACTTATTTAAGACATGGAAATTTAAAAACGACATACATATGAAAATAAAAACTAAGTCTCGCCTTCTCTTGCTTCTCTCTTCTTTTTATACACCAAAATGCTCTCCTTGTATTACGAGCAAATCCCACTTGTCTCAGAACCATTGGATCACTAGACTCATTTTGGCCGTTGATGGCATTTGGCGGAAAAGCAGTTTGTCGGTTAGTGCGATAACTTGTGAGCGGGGAGGAGCATTTAATGCACTTAGCATGGGGTGTTTGGAGGGTAGGAATAAGGTGGGTGTGATGATGATGGAGGAGGGAGGTGATTGCAGGTATAGGTGATGATGAGGGGGAGGGAACCCGTGAGCGGGAGTGGGTTGAGTCAAACGGGGTTTGACTGGGTATATTAAAAGGCAAAGGGTCCAAGGTCAAAAGAGGGGTCAAGTGGTATATGGCAGGGGGTCACAGGTGGCTTTGGTAGGGGTCAAGGGTCATAAGGCTTGGTATTAAATAAACAAGGACCATGTTTGCAATTCCTCAAAAACCAAGGACCAAAACTGCCAATTCTGATTTTCCAGGGACCAATAATGTACATCCTGAAATTATAATCCAAGGGCTAAACTTGACAATCTCCAATATTCCAAGGACCAAACTTGTCGGTTTGAAACTCAAAGGACTAAACTTGTAATTTCTCAAAACTTTTGACATTTTCACCAAAGGACTAATTATGACAACTTATGATTTCAAAAGGACCTTTGGTGACTTTTCTTTAAAATAAGTGCTCGGGGACTATTTCGACAACTTTTGAAACTTGGGAGACTAAAGCGCCAATTATGCAAACTTAGCTCATTTTCATCGATTTTAAACATTTTGCATCCGAAACATATAAAATATAATTTTGAGATATTTTCGGTATTTTGATGCATTTCGAGTGTTTTAAATGTTTTGCGATCAGAGTTGACCAAAATGATGAGTATTTACACACTCATCAAGTTGTGTTCCACCTTTGAAGGAAAATGAGCACGAGTGCTTTTCCCTTGTTCACAGTGAGCAAGGTGATCTTTTGAATCTGGGAATCGTGGGAGACCTTGACAAGTTTGTGTCGAGTAAGGTTGGTGATGGTTTGAAAGTTTAGATGTGAGAGTGAGCGATTGCCATAGCCGAGATTTTGTTGATGTTGCCTTTGAAAGTAAGTAGATGGGAGATCAAGCAACCACATCTTGCATAGAGATAGTGTAAAGACTAGAATTACGCGAGCGGACATAAGGTCATTTCCTTGTAGATCACGAATGAAACAAGTTTTCTCACGGAAAGCAACCTCCAATCTCCATCACAAACCGACCTCTTGAAAAAGATTGTGTGGGGCCTTCTACATAGTAAACCCTGCGATTTCGATGTTCCCATTGATATAGTCTCCGTAGCCCATGATAGGCTGAAGTGATCATTCCGAATCGGCGGTGCCAATGAACTTTGCAATAAAGTTTGATAACAGTTTAAGGTTGCACTGTCATGTGTCGGGAACATCCGCTATCAACAATCAGAGAATGATCATATCACTGCATTACACAGGACGACACGGATGGAATAGAAGTAGATGTTGAACCCGAAATGTTAGAGGGTTCGAAGCGATTATAGTAGACATACACACATCAATAACTTTAGGCATCCATTTAAATCCTAGTGTGTTATATATCCATTTCGCCATCTATAACTACTATTTGATTTAGTCTTAGTGAATGCACTAGGTGGTACTACATTCTTAGGAGGTGGCCCGGAGCTACGGGGACAGCAATGCTTGCCTTAGAATCTAAAGAAGGCGGTCTACCAAGCCGAGACTTAGAATGATTAGTGGGCTAGAGGTGTGCCGATTCTTAGGATTAAAAGCGAGATTATAGCTTTAGCAACACATTTTCATGACAATCGAATTCATACTTTTACGACAAATAACACAAGGTTTATCGGTGAATATCAAAAGTACTTAAAGGTTTAGCATTCGTTACATCACTATTTCTATTACATTTGCGGACGCAATATCTATAGTGGAAGCAACGTGAGTCTTATTCATAGTCCTAGGGTGTTCTTATACTTTAGCATTCCTTATTGATCTTTTCTTAGGTCGCAACTTCCTATTCTTGATTGAGTGCTCCTAGGGTGTGAAGTGCGGACGTTTGGAAAAGACGCAACTATTCTGTTTCGATAGAATGAAGCACGTTAGCAACTTGTGATTTGGCGGTAGGGTTTCTAGGTTCGCGATTACTAAGTGTTCTTGGTGCTAATCTCTTAATGATGGTTGGCGGAAGTTGTTCATACTTTCTAACATTTCTCTTAACTTAGAGATAGTGTGAATCAAATCTTGATTTTCGAGCGAATATTACCGACAAAATGCATTACTTCTCTAGTGTGTGCAAGATAGTGATCAAGTTCGTTTGATGCTTCATGACGAGTCTTATTGAGTAAATCAAATATGACACCATATTCTGTTTAAGTTTTACAAGTTCTTGTTCATATTTTGAGATTTGACTTTTCAAAGACACGTTTTGATCATCCAGTTGCTCAATTTTAGGATCGGAAGATTTTGCCGCAAGCGAGCGATTTTGTTTTGAAAAACAAGTTGTTGATTGTGAATATCTTTTCACACCAATTAAGTCGACGTTTTGCATTATAAAGTTCGTTAAGCAATCGTTCATTTTCGACTTTTAAAGACTCGATCGAAGCACATTATCGGTATTCTCAGCGATTACCACGAGTCAAGCGATGTCGGAGAGATATAATCGGATGCATATGGCGCGAATTCAATAACACAACATTATGGATATCAACACGAGATAACATCATTCAAGAGTCGATCAACATCTTTTCTTAACATTTTCTTTTACGTTTAGTATTAGAAATAGATGTTTACATTTTCTCAAAACGACCTTCATCACTCAAGTTCCTTATGAAAGTCCGTTCCCAAGACAATGCACAATTTTCAAATTTTTAACATTTAGTATGATTTTTTGAAAAATGTCTCTTTGTTCTCGCTAGGCGATTGAAAGTGTTGAACTTTTATTTCGAATGATATTCTATCTCATGTTCTAAAGTTTTGAGGTCGGCCATAAAAATATCAAAATATCTAAGAATTTTGCGATTTTCGGGTTTTGAGTTTACTTCATCGATGGAAGGTAAAGGACCATAAATTTGTGCATAATCGGTTGGGGATTAACATTAGAAGACTCGAGCGTTTTATGATAACCCTTGGTGTGTTAGAAGAATCCATTGGTGTGACGAAAGTGACGGTTTGAATAATTAAAAGGTTTGTTGTAAGCAGGTTTTAATTTTGATCGACTCTCGTCTTCGTATCTAATTCCTCTTGACGATGATATTCAACAACACTCATAATAGAATTATCAATTTTATATTACACCTTGGAAATTTGATTTGGTTTGAATGCTTTGGTTGAAAGCTTAGGTTTATGTCGGCAAGATTCGGTCCATATCCATTTGGGTTGGGTTTTAAAGTAAACTTTTCAATAGCGATTCTTGACTCACCATGTTTATAAACAACGTTTTAAACTCTTTAAGTGTGTTTTGCAAGCCGATGATTTCTTCAAGATGATCATCTATTCGTTTCGTTGAATGCTTTTGTATGACTGTTTTGACAAGTTAACAACTCGACCTTAGCTTTTGATTTTCCAAGGTAGGCGTTAATTTGCTTTTTATGTTCATGTTTGATTGTTCTATCTCGGACAACAAAGCATTCTTGAGCGGCTAGATCACATCTGTCTCTCTAAATATTTTTCGTTTGATGAGATTTAGCAAAGCGGCTTCAAAACCTTTTTCACAGTTTTCTTGAGTTTTAAAAAGTTGAGTTGCATTTGTAAGCATTCAAAATCCTTGGTTAATGATGCATTTTTCTTTTAAGTCCTTATTTAATGCACAACATTCTTGAATTTGGGATTGTTGGTCTTTAAGTAAAGATCAAGATCGGATGAGGCAAAAGGTCGAAACTTGTTCAGCGGAAGTCACCACATGATCATTATTTAGATCCTCAAGTATAACCACGGAGTCAATTTGATTGTCAAAAGAAACCATAAGGTCATCTTGATCGTCAAATGTAACTACGGGGTTTAATTGAAAATCGTTAGCGGAGATATTAGATCAAAGATAAATTTGGTTTGTTCGGTGCACGAGACAAGCCATCGGTGTCATCTGCTGGGCTGTGTCACTCATGTGTAACTCATGCATATTAGCCATCAACATAACTTGTTGCATTAGCTGCAAGTCCTCCATATCATCATCGAGTTTGCATCCGCCATAAAACTCTGTTCTTTGTTTATGAGAGTTCCACCGACTTCATCCTTAAGAGCCAAAGAAGAGCCTCTTTGAAATAAGCACGCCCTTAGTCCTCGGCTTTGGGCATGCATTAGCCAGTGTCCGTTCTCATTGCGGTTGTAGCATCGAAGACCATTCAACCCATTACGAGCATTTCCTGTTCCACCACTTGAGCTATGTTGTTGTTCCTACCCATAGCATTAAACCCTTGACCACCGCCCATCGGCGACCATAACCACGATTATGAACTTCAATTAGTCCATTGTTCACTGTGACACGATTTCGTGTATTAGATGAGGAATGAATACGATTGTTGGATTTGTTGGTATAACGGCCAAAAGCATTAGCAATCATAACAAATCCTTGTTGCAATGCTTCAAACGGATCGATGTCCTCATTAGCATCACGAAAATTGGTTGAGCATTGTTGTTGTTGTATGGAACCAATTGAATTTGTTGAGATTATTCTTTGTGAATGATCGTTTTGTGTGGTGAGGCAGTTGGTTGAGTTGCTTGTTGAGGAGGATAACTTTGTTGAGCATATAAGGCAAGTTGTTGATTTTCCGGATGTGTAGGTGGAGCAATTTGAGCACGGAGAATCCTTTCCCGATCAACTTCCTTTTCATGAGGCTTCAAGTAATCGTACAACAATCCATATGTAGAATGATGCATATTCTTCGCAGCGGAGAAAATGACATACTTCTCCCATTCGGGACCAAGACTACTCGGGAACTTAGTATTCACGCAATTCTTGGCATGATGATGTTGTGTTTATCCAAATCATTGATGGCTCGAAAATCGATGATGATAAGACTCTAGTGTCTCCAGGTTCAATCATGAAGTGTTCATAAGCCAAGTAAATTTTGGATTCCAAATCCTCGATTGATCTGAGATCCTTCCATAAGAAGATGAATATGTTCCACATTTCCTTTGCGGTCTTTTGAGCATCAACACTTCAAAGAATTGGGTTAGGTAATCCTAAAAGGATATATTGCATTGCAAGCTCATCGACTTCATAGTGTAGAAGTTCTTTGGATTTAAATCTGCTTGATAGCAATGTTCGTTTGTTCATCTCTTGGTGGATTTGCATTTGGATCGCGGGTACAATGACATGAGGCATCGAAATGGACCTTCAAGATAACCTTCTTTAAGAACTTTCCATGTGGCTTCTTGGATCACAAAACCTAAAGAACCTTATCACCCATTGATCGTAGTTTCTGGAGTGAGCATTGGAGGTGCATCAAGTGATCCGACCTCATGAATTGATTGTTGGTCGCTTAAAGCTTCACATCTTTGCAAACCAAGTGGGTTCCTTCATAGTGTTCCTTGATGGATGTTGATTGAAGTCATTTGTGTAGGGTTGAACTTGAAGACTTGGCGGTGTTTGAACCATTTGTGGTGGAGGAATTGCTCCAAGTTGTGGAGTATGTTGTTGATTAAATTGTTGTTGATAAATTGCTTGTTGTTGATTCCATTGTTGATGTTGTGGACTTAGTTGTTGTTGTCGTTGAGAATAAGTGTAAGGAAATAGTTAGAGTATGGTGGTTGTGACATGTTGAAAACTTGTGTTGGTAAAATGGATCTTTGTAGTCAAATGAACCTTTGTTGATGAAGTGTCCTTAGGCGTAGAAATCACAAGAAACCAAGTAGGACTTATGCGTAAAAACACCAAAGTTACGCGTAACAAAGAGAGTTCTGCGTAGTTTTAGCTTCTGCGTAAGTAGGGTAAATGCACTAAAGTTATCGCGTAGACACAAAGTTAGGCGTGAAAGTTAGGCGTGGGATTACCTTATCGTAAGACTAGGCTTAGGCGTAAGATGAATCTTATGCGTGGGATTCTCTGGCGTAAGCTTTATGCTTATGCGTAAGTTTGGGTTTTGCCAAATGATCTTTACACTATCACGATTGCAAAAGATATCCAAAGTCGACGTATTTTCGGGCTTATCCAAGCAAGAAAACGGAGTAAACCACAACGAAGATCAAACCAAGGAATAACTTACGCGTAATATTAGGGTTTTGATACGCGTAAGATTACTCGTAAAAATGATGTTGCCCAAATTTGTTCTAAACCAGTTTTTGTTATGGAATAGCCTCAATATCACCAAAATAACACAAAAGTGTGAAACTTGATGAATCAAAGCGACTAAGCGGGTTCTGCGTAGAAACGACACCCACGAACAAAAACAAGCTTAAAAACTTAGATCCACGCGTAAAGTTTGAAACTTTTGCCAAAACAAGTATTTTAACACCTTAAAACAACTTTTTGCCAAAATGAGTTTTTAAGCAACCCAAAGATCACGTTAGTTTTACGCGTAAGACCAAAACTTACTTCAAAAGCAATAACGATCCACCCAACTATTTGGCGATTGATACCCTTTGTTAGGTCACTAGTTTTACAACACAAGCTTACTAGAAAGAGATAAAAGCGATTGAACAATAAACCAAACACACACACAAAGTAATAGAACCGGTTATGCGTAGAGAGTGAGTGAAAGGAATAAATTGAACAACCAACCCTCAGTGAGGGTTATACAAGAATATTTATAGGCAAGGAGCTAGGCAACACTCCCACTCCTTCCCTTTTCCTTATTTGACATGGGCCTAAGCTTATGGGCCTTCTACATAAGCTTGACCTTAAACAAACATAAAGGCCATAATAAGGTACCTATTACACATGAGAAACAAACACTTGAATTAAGGTTTAGGAGTGATTCCAACACATAAAGCCATGGAGTCAAAATCTCACTGCTAGGCTAATTAAAAAATCTACCATGAGTACTAGAATTAAAACACGTCTTAAAGAAAAAGTCGGAGAAAACATTTTCTTAATAATGAAAAAAAAAACATAACTTCTCGAATTTTAAAATTTCTATGTATCTACTCGTTAAGAACATAATGTATGATCACTCAAAGTTAAACATTCAGTCAGTGTCACGTCAACGATATATCAGCTTTAACTTTTTAACCTTAACTAAAAAAAACACTTCCTATCATAAGAGCATCTACAATGCATCAAGTCTTTGAAGATTTGATGCATTTATGGTGTGTTGGGTAAAAGTAGCGATGGCGGTATCAACATGTTGTGAGCAATGAGCGGTAGCCATGCGACTTCGACTCACCGCTCTGACTTCTTAAATAAGCATTGAAAAAATGATCATTTTTAAAAAATAGCAAAGCTCACAACTCCTTTTCCAAACGAACAATAAAAATCAAAAAACTCATTGCATACCGCTCATCGCCCCAAAAAACTCCAGAAAGCTCTGCGCCAAACATAGCCTTAATGTTTTATTCCACGATTAATGCACAACCCACTTAATGCTAATAGCTTCTTGTTTTTTTTGTCAAAGGCTTGAGCTTCTATAAGTCATTTTGCAAAAAGTCTTTGTCAAGTCTTTACCTCAATGCTTCAAATGGCTCAAATGTCTTTTTCAAATAGTTAAAAGTCATGTGTAAAACTTAACCATTGCAGATTTGCAAATGCTCTAACTCAACCTTAACTCAACTATTTTCAAATTCAACCCCTAAACTAAAACTAATACTTCATTTAATAAACTACATAACATTAAATCTTAAACATTACAATACGAATTTTAAAAAAATACAATTACATCTATTGTTGAGGTTGCAAATTATTTTTTTTTGATGATTTTGTCTTTTTCCGAATCGATCCAAAACGTAATGTTTGGATCCTTGCCGGTAGTGTCAATCATTAGAAATTTCATCTCTTCCAACCTTTGAATCGTTTGATCTTTTCCTTTAGCCGCCCGATACGCCTCTTGGGCGGTTTCTCGTTTCTGCCGATACTCCTATGTCATAGCCTCCCCGAGTTGGCTTGACGAGATCGTTCCTCTGGTACTCGCTCCCCGGTACTTGTCGCACTCCCGGATTTGGCTTTCTTCGAAGCACGCTTTTTGCCCATCGGACGTGGTTGGTCATCATGACCGAATAACGCCTCGTTTGTTTGGCTTGAGACATCGCCAGTTAAATCAAGCGGTTCCGGCGCGTCCCATTTTTGATGAGCACACAAAACCTCCCACGCCTCCTCTTTATTAAACGCCGCACTTTTGTGTTAATCACGGTATATTTCTCTAGCCCGTCGCATGATATCCATCTCACTTTCCTCGTTTTTTTGGCAACGTTTTGAACGTTTGTAATACGCGTTGAACTTCATGCAATCACGGTTCAACTTTTTCCACTTGCCTTGTAACATATCCTTGTTGCGGTTTTGAAAATTACGTCTATTGAACTTGTTGATTAACAAATTCCAAAATGTATCACGAGCTTGAGCATGCCCAACTTGTGGATCCTCGGTAGCGGCCACACAACACTTTGCAAGTAGTTTTTCCTCACTTGGTTGCCAAGGTGTATTGGTCATGTCGGGATTTGGTTCGATTGGTTCGATTGGTTCGGGTTCTTTGGATTTTTTGGCCTTTCGTTTACCACCTCGTTTGAATGGCTTTGGAGGAGATGTAGGTGCATCGAAAACTTCATTTGTTGCGGTTTGTGTATGTGATGATTGGGATAGCGGTTGTGATTGTTGTGCGAATTATAGATTTTGGAAATTGGTGTTGAGTGTGTTTTGTTGGGTTTATTCCAATTGTAGCAATCGTTGATGTTTTTGGTAAAGTTTCTCGTTCGACAAGCCGAGTGGGTTAGAGAAAGAGATGTTGGTTGATGATGAACCTGCGTTCGGGTTTGAAGATGAACCTGTGTTTGGGTTATTCCAACCCATGAGATTTAACATTAAGAAACTTTCGTCGTTGTTAAATCTCGACATTTTTTTGCTAGCACATCCAAGTATATGTAGATGAGATTGAGTTCTGGAAGTGTGAAAAAAAGTTATGTGTTAATTGGTTATTCATAGTGGTGAAAAAAAGATTTTGATTTTTTTTTTTTTCATTGTAGCCGTTTATAAACGTTGGAGGGTGAAAGTTGTATTTTTTTTTTTAAATTCCAACGGTCATGTGGACGTTGGCAGGGGTAAAATGATTTTTTTTCACATAGGCTTCACGCTGCGTTAGCAGCTTAACACGCCCCTTAACTTTCAATGTTAACTCGCATCGCCGGTATGGTAACTTCCCCTTAACGTAGGTTGCGTTAAAAGTTAACGTGCATATTGAGTGACTACGATGCATGCTCTTCTCTAACCGAAAAGAGGAAATGATATATTGATAATTTTTTTATTTGAAACACTCAAATGTAAAATAGTCAAAATAGAATATTACTAGTAATATTATACAAGTGTTTGATGTTTGGATTTATTTGTCCCAATAATTTTTAATATGTCCAAATCAATATTGATATCTTCTGTTAATGAAAATTCTACTCTAAAATAATACTCATGGGTTGTTTTTTTAAATTAAATGGTTTAGAGACATATTTATACTACATTATAATGTACTATAATATATTATAATGTATTTAGAATTTCTTATAAAAAGAAGTCTTAAAAATATAAGCCTACACATGTTACTATAATTAGTAATTCATATAATTAAGAAAAGAAGCATAATGTACAACACTTTAATGCACATAATTTTCAGACGTACAAGACAAAAAGCAGAGCGTACACCACTTTAATGCACATATTAAAAAAATAAAACACCACATTAATGCTATTTAATATAGTCAATTAATTAACTGATCAATAAATACAATTAATACAGTTATTAAAACACGCCTAACATAATAAATACAAATTATCAAGCATATTGTACAACAAAATTAAACACAATCCCTACATCAAATGTCTTGATACAAATAATATTCAATCCCGAGCGGAAGCGGGCAAAATGGGCTTGAGCTCGAACAAGCCGGCAAGCAGGCTCGAGCCCAACGGTGACTGGTCAAGCAGCTCGAGCCGAGCAGGCTAAATGAAATTCTTGATATCAGTAAATTTATTATCAAAAAGAACATAATAAACTAAAATACATGATTCACGAAAAAAATTATTTGAGTACCCTCCGCCGCGCGGGTACCTGCTATCTATAATAAAGAAACTAGCGAGGTACTCATGCGTTACAGCGGCGGCTATATGTAACAACGCACATTTTGGGTTACTTTTCATATTTTTGAAAAGTTACTATTCACTTTACTATTCACTTTCACTATTCATCCCGTAAAATTTTATTTCATATTCTCGTAAGATAAATTATTTTAGTAATAACACGAGAGTTTGACAAGCGTTAGATCATCTTCGCAAAAGTTATTAAGAAAACATCGTCTTAAAGTTTCATTTGGTCGAACACCATTTCAACATCCCGCCGCATAACGAAAACCAACTATGACAATTTTCCCACATCAGTTAATTTTAGATCACTCATAATTAATTAGAAATTTTAAGATTTCTTTTAAATGTTACCAAATAAACCACGAGCCAGATGAGACTAAACTTACGTTTTAAACAAATCTCGTAGACCCGGACTTAACCATTTTCGACCTTGTATTTTCTAAGATGTTTAGACACTTTTACGGTTTTGGAAAAGTCAAACATATTTCCCTCCTTCTTTGACAATAAAGAAATTAACCTTATCGTTCTACATTTTTGCTTAAATCGCGTAACTTTTAGACTTCAAGTATAATGTAGTTATCCACGTATATGAAAACCACATTTGACATCTCATATCACTTATAGACTAATTTTAGTCTACTTAAAATAAATTCACGGTCATTTCCACGAAATCTCATAATTAATTAGAGAATTTTAAGATTTCTTTTAAATGTTACCAAATAAACCACGAGTCAGACGAGACTAAACTTACGTTTTAAACAAATCTCGTAGACCCGGACTTAACCATTTACGCCTTGTATTTTCTAAGATGTTTAGACACTTTTACATTTTTGGAAAAGTCAAACATATTTCCCTCCTTCTTTGACAATAAAGAAATTAACCTTGTACGTTCTACATTTTTGCTTAAATCGCGTAACTTTTAGACTTCAAGTATAACTGTAGTTATCCCACGTATAACGAAAACCACATTTTGACATCTCATATCACTTATAGACTAATTTTAGTCTACTTAAAATAAATTCACGGTCATTTCCACGAAATCTCGTTCTTTTCGATAAATTGCGAATTCACGCGTTTTTGACCCGTGTTTCCGACTTTAAGCGCGTTTTGCACCCAATGAGACTTATCACCCATTTTATATTTTTAGATGGAGTATAATGATGAGTTTCATCATTCCTACAAGTTTCGTATTTTACGATACCGGTTTCGTTTATGACTTAACAACTACGGTTGGCATTTAGCGGAAACAAATCATGCTCTAAACTCAAGATAATATCAAAACTATCCACCTAAGTCATCTTATCTCTATTTGGCCGACTTTGGGGAGTCATCATCTTGGTGTCTTAATCCTAACCATGGTTCATTTAGATCATTACATGTGTCCTAACTTAACCATGGTTAACATTTAACAATATATGGTTAACCAAACTTACCCTCCTATAAATAGCAAGTGAAATACATCCTAAAACCCTAAAGCAGTGATTTGGGTCGTTCATATCACAAAACCATCATATCTTCCATAATTTGATCTATAAACTCCAAGTTTATGCAAAGAAGTTTCAAGTAGTAAGTTACTGCATCAAATCTCTAGCAAGTTTAAGTGATCTTCTTGAGTTTAGATCCACTCAAGTCACTTAGTACTTCATCACCAAATCTTCAAGATCACAAGGGTGCCAAGGTGTAGAAAGCTAGCTCAATTCAAGGTCCTAAGTGTTCAATCAAAGTCCTATCCTTACTAGTTACTCCTTTCTTGATTGAAAGCCAAAAGTTATAAGCAACTAATCACCACCATCATCTCATGTTTATTATTCATAATCTTGACAATTTCATGCTATATATATAGTTACTATGTTAATTCATGATGTACATATACTCAACCACATGTTTTAATTCACATATTGTCGTAAAAGTAACAAACTAGTAAACTAGTCATATTCTACACGTTTGAGACCATTAAAACCAGTCACATATGGACTTTCTAACTTACATACTATGGTAGACAAGATAAAAAGGTAAACATAGCAACTTGAATCATCCGAAGCGGACAAAGCGAGTCAAAATTATAGTCAAAGAAGTTAGCAAAACCAAAATGCGAAGCGCCAAATTGAATCATTAAGGTGCGTCCGTTTTGAAGCGGTACTTGGTCCGAATCATCAAAAACTTAAAATACGAAAGTTATGCGGAGCGAGCGTTTTGAAGCTCGGACCACGAAAGCGCTTAAATAGGCCATTATCTTTCAAAAGCGAAGCGCCTATATATAGTCTCACGACTATACTTTTGTCACAACTAAAGCAAACCAAGAGGCCTAATGGCCATAAGCTAAGACCACGGCAACGGCTAAGGTCAAATCTGAGTCTCAAGACCATGGTAGTCAAGATCAAAGCCATGTCAAGCCCATGGCTAAAGCCTCAAGGCTTATTTACCCAAGACCGTTAACTAAGGTGATCATATTTATGAAACGACGAGAACTTGTAAAACATGATAAACTTATTTATATAACAATCTTCACTCAAAACATATGTTGTACCTACTAAGTGCTACAATAGTAGGGAGCTTCATGTGAGGGTTTCATTTGAGTAAAGCGTGTCGACGAGTTCTTGGATTTACGATTTAAAGTGTCCTAGCTCTCGAGCGTTCTTGCATGACCTCCGAATTATGATGGCACGAGCGGTAGTACGATATCTATAAACTAATTACGTTTTCACAACTAGACCATTTCTATAAACGACATACACAAATACCATGTACTACATCATGATCAACATAGAGACGTATATATGTTTGATATTTCTTTCGCATCATTATTTCAAACCTAAGTCGCAACATCCTATTCTAGGTTGCTCGTAGAAGTTCTCATGGCATGTCCATCATTCTCATTATACATTTGCTATCATTTACTCTGAGGTGAGTTCATAGCCCCACTTTCTATTACTTAATTGTTTTACAAACCCTTGGGGGAGATACATGCTTTATTTTAAACAGAACACATTGCTTTCAAACTGTATACTTATCTGATTGTTTTATTTGCACTAAGTTACCGCAATTGCCAAACTTAAGTCCCTAAATCATGAATCATTAATCACGAGTGACGTGAGCGCGAATATTGTGGATAGATCTATCGGGATTGACGAATCTGTTTGTTTGACCGGTCCGGTAAACAAACGCACTATATTTAGTACATTAGGTAAAGCGACAATTTTACCGGTGAGAGGCGCGTATCAGCAGTTTCACCAATTAATGCGGAGCAAGTTAACGCCTTGATTGCATGATGCTTAGTGAAATAATAACTGTTTAGTTTTCAAACTATTGGTGTGAATTTATAACTCACACTACAAACATAATGTGTTCAACTATCAAACAAACTCTATGAATTCACTTAACCTTTGTGTTGACAGTTTTAAGCATGTATTTTAAGTCCATAATGTCGGAAGCTGGCACGGAAGAGCAAGGACTAGATCAAGAAGGCTATAAATATTTTATCATTTATAAAACATCAAAGACTTTATATTAATGTATTTTGTAAACAATAGAACCAACTGTGACCTCATTCTTGTAAACTTTGATACTGATATAAATCGAATAATAAATCTTTTAAAACGACTCCATTAGGGTTCGTTTTCTATTGTTATGACTGTTGTGCCATTAAGTAACATCCAGTTTGAATTTCGCTGCGTATCACGAAATTGGGGGTGTTACACTATACAATTAAATCAGAGAAATTTTTTTTAGATCTATCTTTTACAATACAATAGATATACCGTATACGGACGACGATAATTTTAGTTTTGAATATTGTTATGCAATAACAAAAAATTCATATAAAAATTGTAGATTATCCACGTGATGTGGTGACAATAATGAGTTGGTAGTAGGTATATTTTATTAAAAATTGTAGATTATCGTCCGATTTTTATAAAACAAAGTTTTTAGTTTTTACGATAAGTTTTATTAAAAAAATTCCAAAAGGAGCATATGTTGATTCTCGAGGCACTCTTGCGATTTAATAATATTTTTGAACATTGTATTTTGTATGCATTTTAAACTCTATTGATTTAACAATATCGTTTTGGACGACTTTTATGGGCTAGCCGAACCGATAGTGACTCGGTTCGGTTGAACCGTTATTACATCCATTTTTAAAACCATATGTACCATGAACTTTTTACATATAAATTGCATGAAGATTTGTGTGTTTTATTAGTTTGTACAATATGTATAATAACAAGTATTTTTCATATTAGGGTATTTTAAAAATAACATTTATTAGCTATTTATTGTTATGGACTTTTTTCTTATATTAAATTACTTTGTATTTTTTTATTATTTTTTTTAAAAACATGTCTAAAAAGAGTGCTTTAAAGTGTTGCAACAAATGCTACTATAGATGTACTTATTAAAATTTGCCATTATTAGCAAGTGTTGAATCTTAATTTTTTAAGTCTTCTTTTTTAGGAATGTCTCAAATGCTTTATAATGTAGTATAGATATGTGTATAATCATATAATTAGGACTTTACACCTTTGCATCATTTGCTTTGAAATAATAGTCCGATTTTTATAAAACAAAGTTTTTAGTTTTTACGGTAAGTTTTATTAAAAATTCCAAAAGCGCATATGTTGATTCTCGAGGCACTCTTGCGATTTAATAATATTTTTGAACATTGTATTTTAGTATGCATTTTAAACTCTATTGATTTAACAATATCGTTTTCGGACGACTTTTATGGGCTAGCCGAACGGTGGTGACTCGGTTCTCGGTTGAACTTCGTTGGCCGGTCCGTTTTTTAAAACCATATGTACCATGAACTTTTTACATATAAATTGCATGAAGATTTGTGTGTTTTATTAGTTTGTACAATATGTATAATAACAAGTATTTTTCATATTAGGGTGTTTTAAAAATAATATTTATTAGGTATTTATTGTTATGGATATTTTTTTCTTATATTAAATTACTTTGTATTTTTTTATAATTTTTTTTAAAAACATGTCTAAAAAGAGTGCTTTAAAATGTTGCAACAAATGCTATTATAGATTTACTTCTTAAAATTTGCCATTATTAGCAAATGTTGAATCTTAATTTTTTAAGCATTCCTTTTTAGGAATGTCCCAAATGCTTTATAATATAGTATAGATATGTGTAAATGTGTATAATCATATAATTAGGACTTTACACCTTTGCATCCTTTGCTTTGAAAAAATCGTCCGATTTTTATAAAACAAAGTTTTTAGTTTTTACGACAAGTTTTATTAAAAAAAATACAAAATGCGCATATGTTGATTCTCGAGTCACTCTTACGATTTAATAATATTTTTTGAACACTGTATTTTTGTATGCATTTTTCAACTCTATTGATTTAACAATATCGTTTTCGGATGACTTTTATGGGCTAGCCGAACCAGTAGTGACTCCGGTTCCCGGTTGAATCCGTTGGCCCGGTCCATTTTTTAAAACCATATGTACCATGAACTTTTTTACATATAAATTGCATGAAGATTTGTGTGTTTTATTAGTTTGTACAATATGTATAATAACAAGTATTTTTCATATTAGGGGTGTTTTAAAAATAACATTTATTAGGTATTTATTGTTATGGACGTTTTTTTCTTATATAAAATTACTTTGTATTTTATTATTTTTTTTAAAAAAAAAAACATGTTTAAAAAGAGTGCTTTAAAGTGTTGCAACAAATGCTATTATAGATGTACTTATTAAATTTTGCCATTATTAGCAAGTGTTGAATCTTAATTTTTTAAGTCTTCTTTTTTAGGAATGTCTCAAATGCTTTATAATGTAGTATAGATATGTGCAAATGTGTATAATCATATAATTAGGACTTTACACCTTTAGATCATTTGCTTTGAAAAAATCGTCCGATTTTTATAAAACAAAGTTTTTAGTTTTTACGGTGAGTTTTATTAAAAAAATTCCAAAAGACGGATATGTTGATTCTCGAGGCACTCTTGCGATTTAATAATATTTTTGAACATTGTATTTTAGTATGCATTTTAAACTCTATTGATTTAACAATATCGTTTCGGACGACTTTTATGGGCTAGCCGAACGGTGGTGACTCGGTTCCGGTTGAACTTCCGTTGGCCGGTCCGTTTTTAAAACCATATGTACCATGAACTTTTTACATATAAATTGCATGAAGATTTGTGTGTTTTATTAGTTTGTAAAATATGTATAATAACAAGTATTTTTCATATTATGGGTGTTTTAAAAATAACATTTATTAGCTATTTATTGTTATGCACGTTTTTTTTCTTATATTAAATTACTTTGTATTTATTTATTATTTTTTTTAAAACATGTCTAAAAAGAGTGCTTTAAAGTGTTGCAACAAATGTTATTATAGATGCACTTATCAAAATTTGCCATTATTAGCAAATGTTGAATCTGAATTTGTCACACCCTCGCCGGAGGCGGAAATACGAAGTGTAACGGAAGGGAACATAAGCACAAGATAATAGAACATACCAACGTTAAGATTAAAAAGAAATAATACGCCATTACAATACTAGTTTAGCCGTCATCGGCAAATATATTACAAAGTTTAGTTCCCAAAATATTGCGTTCTATTACATAATGATTTGTAGAAACAAGTGAAAACTTCATTATGCAAGATCGGTGAAAAAGCTTACTAACGATCACGAAATGCATGAGAGAAAAGCGGGTCAACTATGAAAATAGTTGGTGAGTAAACATGTTTAGCAAAATAAGATAACTCGTAATATATATTCAAAGATTTCGGTCAACGAAAATAGTCCACAAAGCAAAGGCATTGTAAATCCACTCGGTTCAAGTTCCGCCATACAAAACTTGCAACTGTGTATTCGCAACCCATTGCACAATATATAGCGTATGAAGTAGTCAAGTATAAGCGGTCATAATAGTTCACAATATAGTACCACGAATATAATAATTCGGTATGCTACCGATGAAACCAAATTAAGTTGGGTGCCACTACCCAAAGTTATGTTGGGTGCCTCTTCCCAAAGATATACTGGGTGCCTCTTCCCAAAGATATACTGGATGCCTCTTCCCAAAGATATACTCCGAACATAGGAGTCTTTATAGTGATGCTCCGAACATGGGAGACTTTAGGTCAAGGCCATAACATGTACGGTTCAATAAGTTCAAATAAGTCATAATTTCATAATTAAGTTCACAAGTTCTAGTCAAACAAGTTAATAAAAGTAGTGATCAATTTAGCTCAAGAAAGGTTCATGCATTTCGCCCCAAAATATAGTAAAAATAGAAAAAGGGGGTTTGTGATTACTCACTTGATGAATAGATGTGATGACAAAAGTGGTTACACCAAGATGTAGTGTGATACGTTAATCTTGACAAGTTATTATGATGAGGTGATTAGAACAAGGATTAACCTACACACCCTAGGTTTTTATTTCAAAACCTAAACAAGAGTGTGATCTAGATTGTTAAAACACTTGAGCTAGCAAAATTTGATGATCCCTTTGTACACTCTTGATATGGCCGGTCTTGGAGAGAAACAAGAAGAGAGAAAAAGAAACTTGAGAAACTTGAATTATTGTGGTTTAATGTATGAAATGAAGTTAGAGTGTAGATGTGTACATGTAATAAAAATTTTTACCCACTTTGACTATCCTTCCCCCCCCTTGGCGGATATTGGGGGAATGTTTCACCATTTATTTTTTTCTTTGTATATACTTGTAAAATGTGTAAGTGAAAGGTGTAGCTTAAATGTAAATTGTAAGGTTTTATATATTAGTGTATTTAAGGAAGTTTTAGGTAAAAGTAATTTTAATAGATCAAAGTAGAGTATAATGAGGTCATAAAATTGTAAAATACATTCCTTGTGAAATTTGAGTGATATAAAAATTTTCGTATAGTTTTAAGAAAAACGTCGTAATAATATAACTTTAACGATTTATATCTGAAATAAATTTAAAACACTAGGTAAAGTCAAAATATAGTTTTATAAACTAAATGTAAGTATAAAAATATATCGGGATCATTTTGGAAGTGTCGGATTAAATGTTCAAAATAATAACTTACGCGATAACGTTTATTTAATATAAAATTCTGGCGTTTAATGTGAAATGAAAAAATCATGAATGAACCAACATGATGCATATTTAATTTAAGAAATGACGGAAATTGAGAATTGTGATGAATTTTTAAGCCTTTCTTTTTAGGAATGTCACAAATGCTATA
The DNA here is from genome assembly GCA_022545495.1 of Chrysanthemum lavandulifolium. Taxonomy (NCBI): domain Eukaryota; kingdom Viridiplantae; phylum Streptophyta; class Magnoliopsida; order Asterales; family Asteraceae; genus Chrysanthemum; species Chrysanthemum lavandulifolium. The sequence continues at coordinate 61,525,369 of CM040238.1, forward strand.
TAATGTAGTATAAATAAGAGGCTAAACTAGACTTTATATATCTACCACTTTAAAAATAATAATAATAATAAAAAAACCACCTTAGCCTCTTAATTGAGAGAAAGATGTTTTATGCACATTCACAATAAGATGAAACAAAAGTTTGATCCACTCATTAAGTGGAAAAGAAACACACTCTTACTTTATCTCATATTAAGTGTCTCTAATGTTGTTTAAAATAAGTGTCTATTTTGTATTCTAACTAATGAAAATAGATTTTAATGACTAATAATAATGTTTGATTATGAAGAGTTTAGTTAATTAAATTCTCTAAAACTTTGTAAATTTTTAAAAGTGGATAATTATTATGATAAAAAGAAGTATAAATAATAATACTTTAAGTAAAACTTAAAGAACCATCAAAATAAATTTTGGATGGTTTTATAAAATTAATTTATTGAGTGCTGTTTTTGCTAATTGTATTATAGTTAAATTACATATATCAATGATTGGTTAGTTCACTTAATTATATCCCAACTAAACTTTTATTAACTAAAAAATGCACACAATACATAACAAAAATATTATATATTATCTTATATACTAAAAATGAGTTATGAATAGTGCAAAGCACTGTAGCAACAGTGTTACATAAAAAAAATAAAAAATAAAATAAAAAATGGAAGGACTAAGTATGCAAAGGCTTAAACCTTAAGAAATAGTTTGAAACCATTCCTTAAGGTTTAACCGTCATTTGCAAACTTGATCATTCGGGGACTAACGATGTAATATAATTAAACTTTTAAGGACCGATACATAGATGCATATATACATCTATAAAAATATAACAGGTCTATAGCACTCCTGGAGTAACACGCAGGATCACCCGCTCGTTATCTTAACTAATAATGATTTTCAAAACTACTCACTTCAAATTTTCTTTATATAATCATTTAAAACTACTCATTTAATGTCGCCTGAAAAACTCTATGGGTGTGTTTGTTGAAACTAACAGTAACATTTAGCCGTAGCAACAGTAAGTAGTTAGTAGTAATAATTTAGTTTATAAAAGTGTTTAGTAGAGTAGTTGTAGCTATAATTTTAATGTGTAAAATGACATAATGCTAAACGTTAAATACTTATTCAAACAACATTTAGAAACTAGCATTTTTATAATTTTAAAAATGCTATATACTTTTTGTCAAACGAGCTAATAATAATGTTAAATGCTGAATGCTAAATGCTTTAAAATGCTCTAAAGAACTGTCGGCAAACATACCTTATATTGAAAAAATGTTGGAAGAAAAAAGTAAAAATTAATTAGGGAAAAAACTAAGACACATATTGACCATATACATTTTACAAACGGGTTTTACCAAGGTTGTCAAAATCGCGATCTGCTTTCGTGGGATCGTGCGATCTGATCTACACAAAAAGCGATCGGGATCTTAACAAGATCGTAATGTAGGTAGGATCGCGGTGGGATCGTGGGATCGTGATAGGATCGTTGGATCGGATCGGATCGTATAGGATCGCCGATTATTAGTATTTTTTTTTTTTTCTTTTTTTTTTTTTTTTTTTTATATATTAACTTATTAAGTATAAGCTCATGTCTTAAAGCCCAATGACTAAGAATTTTTTCAAAAAAATTATTATTTTGGTGATGTTAATTAATTATCTCTTGCAAGATTAAGGAGTGTAAAATCATTATGTTTTATGGACTATTTAGAAATAGTTTATATGTGTCTTTTTGGGTTTATTATGAAAAACGATTTCGTGTTTTGTAAAATGTCAGAAGCTTGTTTTTTAAGTAAACTATCTACATACTTTACCCAATTTTGTTCATATTTTTATTTTATGTTACATATAAAAGCATGAATATTCTAATTTAATTTATTTGGTCATCAAGAAAAAAATTCGATAATATTATCGAATATTCTAATTTAATTTATTTGGTCATCGAAAAAAATTGTGTTGCACGATGAGTGTGTAAATCTCATCGTTTTTATCTGAAATAAACTGCAAATTCATCGAAAACACTCGAAACACATCAAAATGATCAAAATATCACAAATCAGTGTTTTATGTGTTTTAAATGCAAAAATATCAAAATCAGATGAAAAACATATCAAATTTGCAAAAATTGCAGTTTTAGTCCCCCAAGTTTCAAAAATTGTCAAAAATAGTCCCTGAGTCAAAATTTCAAAAGATAAATCATCAAAGGTCCTTTTTAAATCATAACTTGTCAAATTTGGTCCTTTGGTGAAAAATGTAAAACGTTTTGAGAAATTACAATTTGGTCCTTTAAGTTTGCAAATTGACAGAATTGGCCCCTGGAAAAATTGAAAAAGGCAATTTTGATCCTTGTAATATCAACACTTGTCAAAATCTGTCCTTGTAACACATTTGCAAAATTACAGAATTGGTCCCTTGATTTTTGTGGAAATTGCAATATGGTCCTTATGTGTTAACCTTACCAATTGGATCCTTTTACCACTTTGGCCCAAACCATTTACCCAGCCCAAACCTATACCCGGTTTAAACCCGAAACCAACCCATCCCATTTGTTTAATACAAGTCAAACCGTTTGACCACCCCTTCCCTCCCTCTTCACGAGACGCCATGTCCATCATCACAAACCTGTAAACTCTTCTGCTACACTCAACCATCACCACTACCTTCCCCTCCAAACACTAAGAGCCAAGAAAGCATTTAATGCTCCCATACCTACCCCGCACCTCCATTTGTTAAACCAAAATTGGCGCCAAAATCTCTTTAAGCGGCTATGATTAACTTGGGTGATCCAATGGTTGTTTTATTCTTTGGGAAATATCCGAGAGAGGAGATAAAGCTTGGGATGTATAAAAGCCAAGAGGAAGCATCAAGGAAGGGCTAGCTTTTAATTTTCACCATTTTATGTGGTTTTAGCTTAACTTGTCTTAAACTAATTTTCATTTGTATTTGCAAACTGTTTGTATTAAATAAAGATATTTAAGTGTTTTCCAACTTTGTTCAAGTAATAATTCAAGTTCTAGTTCATCATTACAATTTCTCTTCTTTGTTATAAAACTTAGTTTCAATTGCTTATGTTAACTTCTCTAGCGACTTATTTATAAGCTCATATAAGCTTATTTAAGCTTATAATAGCTTCTTGTGAGCTCATTGCAATTTCACTTATTTTGCACCTTGGTCAACAAAAGTCAATACGGGTACAAAAATGATGCAGCATGGGTTTTGGTTGGTTCAGACATGAGCATAGGTTGAAATGGAAGCTATGGGTTGGATTGAATTAGGGTAGTGGTGCATGGTTCTCATTTTGCTAACCATTGTGGTTTGGACTATTTGTAAGTCAAATCCAAGTTTTATGTATAATTTGTATTTGTAGTGTAAACTTGTGTAAATCTGTTCTAATAGCAGTAAATCAGTTATAGTAAGTTAAATTGATCATAAAAAGGTTGGTTCTGTGTTTGGATTTGTTTCTAGTTGCAAATCAGTGTCCTAAGGGAGTGTTTGGTTTATAACATAAGATTGCCCTTATAGACTTGTGCAGTAGTTCATGTTTGTGGTTTCATGTTTGTTTGGTCTTAACATGCTCAATTGAATCAATATTGGGTCTGCAACATCAAATAGTCAAACTTGACCATTAATCTGTCTAATTGTCTTACTGTTGAGATCAAGGATTAGCAAATCCTTGATTTGTGTTTAAAATCATCAAACATTGTTTGCAATAGCTTTATTTTAACAAATAACATTAATCTCAGTCACAAAATTTGGATTTGAAGTTCATTTAAGTCAAAATTCTTCATTTCATCAAAAGTCAAAAGGGTGAAAATCTGTTTTGGGGTCAAAAAGAGAGAATTGTTTTGAGTTCATTCCTTGGACTTACTCAGTAAATCTAGGTGTTTCAAAAAGCTCACCTGGTCCTCTTTCTTATCAGTATTTTTGTGGAATTTTTCTGTTTTTGCAAAAGCTTCAAACAAGCTCATGTTTCAGGCATAAAGTGCCTGCGCCACTATGTAACTTGATTGGTCTTTGAGTTTTCTCGATTTTGTAACTTGTGCACAGTGCTCATTAGAGCTTTTCATAAGCTGATTTTTGGAACATATAATCTCACCCAGGTCTTCTTTGAGTCCCAATTTGTAGTTTTCCATTTGAGCTTATTCTTAAGCTTGTACATGAGCTTAAAGTTGCTACTCAGATTCTGATTTGGACTTAATCTCATAGATAACAAATCCTTGTAGCTTGTTGTTTCTGTGGTTGTAGTTTGTTGAAATTAGTTGCTATTGGTCACTTTTAGTAGTATAGAGCTTCTGATATCAGTTGGAAGCCTATCTTGTCCATTTGGCTTATTTTAGTGCTTAATAATAAGCACTTTCCAAAGCAGTTTCATATTTCTCCAAACAAGTAATTGTTTTTCCATTTTTCTCATATTCCTAGTATTAATTTAGACTTTTCCTTAAATTTTCAGATTTTTCCAAGTTGTTTAGCTATTTTTCTTAATTTAAATTAGATTTTAATCATTTTTAATTAGCTTTTAATATAAAAAATCCAGAAAAGGTTCCAAAAAATAATTTTTCAATTTTGTTAAGTTTAGATAAATATAAGAAGTGAAAAAGTAATTTTCCAGATTTTTCATAGTTTATTTGGTAATTTTTAGTAATTTAATTAGTTTTAAATAGTTTAAAATTCATAGAAAATAGAAAAATAATCTGAAAAATACAAAAATAGTTCTGAAAATTCTAGTTTGATATTTTAGACTTTTCCATTTCATAATTTTATTTTTCTAGCTTTGTTTCCTAATTTCTTGCATTTTGGTTAATTATTAAATAGTTAAAAATAGTTTTTAATTAATAATAATTAGATAATTAGTCATAAAAATAGTTTTCTTTTTCTAAAAAGTTTCTTTTATCATTAGGATTGCAAAAACATCATTTTCATATTTTTAGGGTTAATATTGAGTTAGTTTCACCTTTTTTAGTTATTCGTCGCGTAGATTTTAATTTCCGTTTTATAAAATCATAAAAACAAAAACATCATTTTAATTTTAGTGATAACGTTTATTTAATAGGTTTTATCTTTTTAATTTCCTCTCATTTGCATTTAAGCTGTTGTAATTTGTTGGCTTATTCCGTAGTCATAATCATAATCGATCTT
>CM040238.1:61530601-61665355 GCA_022545495.1 Chrysanthemum lavandulifolium
AATCCCCAAGAACCTCATTAACTTTCCAACCACATTTAACCCGCCTTAGTTACTTCAAGAACCCTAATCCTCACTTATAAAAAGCACCCATATATCATATAACGCCCAAAACCAATCAAGAGATAACAACCCTAATTTCACCAAAATCCCCAATCAAGCAAAATGTGGAACCCTAGTTGGAACAAACCGTAAGTGATTGATCTAACCACCTCCTCATCCTCTTCATCATCTTCATCATCAGTGAAGATGGAAACCCATGGCTAACCTATTTGCCTCCACTAGAACCAAGACCAAGAAAATTCCATTTCTCCCATCATCTCAAGATGATAGTGGTGAATCCAAGTGATGCTTCAAGACTCGATGACTCTTCTAAGAAGAGGCCTTCAAACTCCAAACCTTCATCTTCTACCCCCAACCAAGACCTCGAAAGAAGAAACCCACCACCCCTAGTGATGAGAGGTGGTTCTTGGTCTTAGGGCACCAAGTCATGGTGCTTCTTCACATATCGTAATCGTGAAGGAAAAGGGAAGATGGAGTAAGTTGTCGAATGGTGGTAAGAGAAGATGGAGCACAAGAAGAATATCATATCATCCATCTATCTCGCCACAATCGCCTTCAGCCTTCTTCGCTTTCATCAATCCATCCTTTCCATTTTGATCCTTAGTCGCTTCGCTTGCATATGATAAATGCATATCCAAGATTCAAACGATATCGCAAGGATAGTAGTAGTAGAAACCATGTAGAGATGTAGTCAAGAAAACGAAGAAAAATCGATTTTGTGCTATTTTCGTAACCCTTCGCAGCGCGCTTTTCAACGGTGATATCTCCTTCGTTAACCGCTCGGATCGGGCTAAAATTTGACATGAAGATTCCCGGTATACCTAGCTATTATCTCACCGAGGGATCTTCGATTGAACTTTCGCTTGAATGTTATTGATTGTCGAAATCACGTGATAAAGGTTTTTCCAAATTGATTTTAGGTTTCTTTGTTTTTGTTTTCTGATTTCCTTATTCGTACTGCTTATTCTACATGGAAGTTAATTAAGCTTGGTTTATGGGTATTTAATTCATGCTTTAACTTTGCATTAAGCTATAAGGTTTAATGGTATATGTGTTTCTTCAAGTTATAACTGCTACAATTAGATATAAAACCCTAAACCTACAGTACGCTCTAGATATCTATACAGATTTTATGATTTAATGGATATGTTACTTGATCGATCTGATGTCGCATTAAAAGTTTATACCACTTATTATAATCAATCATGGATCAGTGATATTTAATATTATGGTTCTGATATTTGTTTTCAAAGAATATGAGAGATGGAAAAAGGGTGGTTTTGATTGATCAGATGCTTAGCATGATTTACGAGGGTTTGAATTCATTAGTAATATTATTCGCTCACTGCTGCGTTTAGAAGTTTATACCGCTTGTTACGCCGAGTTTGTATTGCTCATCGAGGGTTCGTTACTTGTTTCTACCGCTACACATATAAGTTAAGCACCGCCGAGTATTCACGCTCTAACGCTCGCTCACTTCATGTTTATCGCCGCTTCATAACTCGTCCATATGAGCTTCATGGTGATAGATGGGTTGTTGTGAACTACACGTGTATGATTTTTCCTACTTGTCGTGATTATTCTCATCATAATGATCGGTGATACTCGGTCATGGGTTTGAAGTGAGAGTGAAAAGAAAAGATCAATTGGTTGTGGTTTGTTGTCGAATTTGTAAATCATTGCTAGCTTATATTGAAACCATCGCTAGCATCGACCGCTTTCTCGTAACCATCGACAAGCTTCTCACAACCACTTCTAGTTATATCGAAACCACCGATAGCTTTACTTGTACCAATCGATGGGCTTCTCGAAGGTAACCATCGCTAGTATCGTTGTAACCACTTCCGCTTGCTTGTTACCACCGCTATTGAACGGGTTAACACTTCTTGGTTTCCACCGATGTTCGTTGTTTGATTGTCGCCACGCTATGAGTAAGATGGAAAAAGGTGTTATGATGCTTCCGATATTGTAACAAAGTGCATACAAAGTCGCTTAAAGTTTCGAGTTTCTAGTGTGCGCTTAAAGATTTCTACTGTTATTGGTTTCTTCTACTGCTCATACCATCGATGTTTCATGCATAGTCACAAAGGTCTATTGATTGGTTTATAAATGCAAGTGTGGATCTTTGCATACATTGGTGCTTCTTTCACATGGGTCATGGTGACTACGAATAACTTTGAGAATTTGCATGATACCGTTGACCAAAGGAAGATGTATGATTGGCTTGTTTACTACTTGCAATGTCATGGTGAATATTTACAATATTGTAAATAAGTTGATGATATTATTGATCATTCTCGAGGATAGTGGATAATTAGAATTTATTGGAGAAACCTAGTACTATATGTCACTTTGGTCGATTAGGGATGGTGCAACAAGTAAGTTGATTATTATTTTATGATCTAACGATTTTGAGTTTATTGAATGTGTTTGCTATTTTACAAACATATTATATGAAGTGAGTATGGTTTAAAGGATATGGTACAAGAACAAAGGATTTTTGGTTCTCGAATAGTTTTGGACTCGAGGGAAGTCGAGCATGATATTTGTTATGTAGTTTGGACGACACACATAGAAGAGTTGGTTCACACACATATGATGTTCGGATACGTTCTTAAAGGTTTTAAAAGCTCGTTTTTGGTTTTTATTGAATAATTGATTACGAAGGCAATTATTTATCACCTATTTGAAGATGAAGTGGAATTACTTGGATGCGTGTTTTATTATATTTTTAAACCGGAATCGTTTAAAAGTAACTTGTTCGTGCTTCAATGATTGTGACGAAGAATTGACAAACACTTTAAGGAGTGACGTTATTGTGCTCAATGATTATTGTCAAGAGATTGTGGTCTCCTTATACATTGGTTAGTATACGCTCGTAGTCACGTGGATAAACAAGACATAAGATGCAAGTTTGGGTGATTTTACTTCTTCATCAAATTGTTATACTTGGTTTTCTTCACAAGTGATCATTACATAGAGCTTCATCGATTTGAAGGATAATTTTCATGCATCACTCAAGGGAAGTTTCATCGCTTATATTCTCTATTTGTTGATAACAAAAGGGAAGAAATATTGGAGCGATGGCATGGATTAAGGGAAGACAAAGGAAGACAAGATTTGTTTCATTTAGGAGATGTTTTCATCTCAACTTCGCACTTTGCCTAGGGAAGTTCGTACCATTTTGTTTGTTTTGTCATCATCAAATAGGGAAGATTGTTGGGTTTAGGTTCCTTGGATTTGATGAGACAAAATAAATACAAGAATGAAACATCAAGGGCTTAAGAGAAAAAGAAGAAATCTACAAAAGATGGAAGGACTTGCTTGCAATAGAAGATTTATTATTTAGTCCTTCGTAGTATCTTGTAACCAAACATCCGATGTAGAAACCATGTATAGATGTAAACCCTAATCCTCTAGTATATAAAGAGGACATGGGTGTAGGTTTTGATATACAAGTCTTTCAATGTAGACGACTAGTAGATGGTGTGTGTAACCTAGACGTGTTTCTATAAACGCCTAGGGTTAGTGTTTGTTTTGTATATCCCTAAGATCCGAGATGGCTTAGATCCCATTATGCTTAGGTAACACGTTATCCTTACTACTATCCTTACTTTTAGTAGTAGAAACCATGTATAGATGTAAACCCCAATCCTCTAGTATATAAAGAGGACATGGGGTGTAGGTTTTGATATACAAGTCTTTCAATGTAGACGACTAGTAGATGGTGTGTGTGTAACCTAGACGTGTTTCTATAAACGCCTAGGGTTAGTGTTTGTTTTGTATATCCCTAAGATCCGAGATGGCTTAGATCCTCATTATGCTTAGGTAACACGTTATATTACGATCAATATATAATTGGGGAGATAATGATGAAAACCTTGTGTCAATAACATAGTTGTTTGTTCTATTCACGTGCATGATTGTTTGTCTATGTTATTGTTAAACCCTAAGGCTCAAAACGATCTCATGGAGTCCTATCAAACTCCACAAGAACATTGAACCTTATCGATTACTTCACTCTCACCTCGCACGGCTTTTGTCCACAATTGTGGATCGAACATGTAGTGCCATCTTCCGTCAGATTTACCTACACCGACTAAAAACTTGTTGTTGAACTTAGGACAATTGGAACGACAACTTGATAATGAAAAGGTTCAAAAGGATAGTTCCATCTTTGGACTTCAAGTGATCCACAACCAATTTTATCATTCATTGAAGGAATTTACATCGATTATGATCAAGACATGATGAAATGTCTTTCAAGAGACACACTGGAATGGAAATTAGTGTATTCATTGAGACACTTATCCATCTCATGGATAATGTAGAGAAGTATATTGTGGAAATTACTCAGAAAGATGAAAAAGTGGATGAGTGTCTAGTGCAGTTGAGAGATAGTTGTGATATGTTGGGTAATGTATCAGTTGAAGAATCGGGTGTTGCTGAATGCAGAATGACAGAGACAACAAATAATGATGTAAACAGTTGTTCAGTTACTCCTAACACACAAGAAGTAGATGTTGAAATCAGTAATGGGAATGAATGTCGGGCACAATCAAATGATTGTAGTGTTGAGTCGGGTAAAGCACCAGATGATGGATCAGTTGGCACTGAATACAGGGGCTCAGAGACAGATAAGCTTGAAACAACCAGTAGTTCAGTGATTCTTGCTACAGATGATGTGGATGCAAATGTCAGACCGATAAATGAACATGTGTCAAGTGATGAGGTACCCTTAATCGCTCAACATAATACATCCGAAAATACTCTTGAGCAAATCGACACATCACGTAACATGTTCTTAATACATGTTCAGAATCAAGCCGAGTCCGAGATAAAGTGTTTCAAAACTAATGATATGGTTGATAAGAAAACTTTTGATGAACTTTCAAATAAATTCTCGAACTTGAAAACATTGCATTTCACTTGAAATTGCAATCCAAAGAAAAGAAGAAAGTTTTCAGATGTGAAACCTTGCAACAATCCGTAATTCTCGAATTTCATGAATTTTTGAAATAAATGATTTAAAAGCTCACCAGACAAAAACTCGACAATCAAATTTGAAGAAACATATTTCGATATGCATGTGAAAAGCAATTTGGTTACAAGTAATTTGATGTTAATGCTACTAATGATATTAAATGAGAATGATGAATTAGCAATTTGTGTGGCCAAATTACTAAAGGAAAATGAGTCTTTGAAAAGCATCACATAGAACTAAGTGACTCATCAATGAAGCTAGAATTAAGTCATTGGAACAAACAAACTCTTTGATTGCCAATATTGATGAACTCAAAGCTCAACTTCGTGATAAGAGTTTCACAATAGTTGCCTTAAAGAATGAGCTCGAGAAAAACAACGAGGATAGTGTGAACACTAAGTTTACAAAACCATCAACCTGGGGAAGCCGCTTTCATCCCACTAGAGACCGGTCCATTGTTAGGCACCTCAATGCATTTATATCCGAAGAACAAAATCTTTGAAGACAAGGCTTGCCTCCCAAGTTGATGCGATACAAGTTTTGTCATAACCAAATACTTCACCTAAGTTACCTAAGAATAATGCTTCTAGCTCCATTAACCTCAACAAGTAGCTACTTTACTTCAAAGACCTGAGGAATAGTTCGAAAACAATGTCAAAACCAAGCATTAAAACCGTAATTCATATGATATGAATGACTTGTGGAAGAACTATTATCTTGAAAAGCTAGGAAAAAGGCATGATTCGAAAAGACGGAATTTTAGGTGCAAGACCTAGGATGATGCATTCCACGAGATTTCAAGGCACTCTAGTAGTAGTAAACCATTACCTAGGAACCTCAAAAGACTAGGGTTGGCTTGCATCTAAGAGTAGTTATATGAAGAAGAATGCTAAGCATGTAGAAATGAACTAGAAATTTCGAGTCTTTCCGAATAAGAAACATTTTCCTAATTCACATGCTATGGTACAATCCACTAAGGCTACTAACATGGCTAAGGTTCAACATGTTATGAAGCAAAACAAACCTAAAACTTCACCTAGATGGATCCCAACTGCTAAATCTCTAGAGTCTAGGAATAACGATAAGTCTACCATCGTGCATAAGAATGTCACCAATCCTAGACCTTGCCATAAGTGGATTCCTTCGGTAAAATGTTTAAGGATGTTGGACTTAGGTGGATTCCTACCGAAATTTACCGATGACATTATCAAGGTTGACCGTGAAACCCCAAAGGGTTTTGGATACTAATGTCACTAACCAAAATATATGAAATCAAGTTTGTAATATTAGTGCAGTAGTCCTTACTCGATTGGTGATACTTGATCCTTCACTACATGGAATGGCTTAAAGTATGGATTACAAATGGATTGATATCTCATAACTCACGGGTTCAAGTAACTCAATCTTGATATTCATTCGCTATGACATATGTTCACATCGGCCTGTGCCTCATACTTCATCATTATGGTGTCTCGCAGATAAATCTTCGTGCCTTGTTCTTCTAAGAAAGAAAAGTGTACGCCTTCTCGTGCACTTAATCTTCACTAAAGAGAAATTCTCTCGTGAATGGCCATTCTCATCTACATTCTCCATCTTTGAGCTTTATGCCTTTCTCCATGTTCGCTTCGACATCAAGTGGATCTACATTCATTGGAGTTTACTCTTATTCACTTGTTCAAATCAAAATGGCAACTCGGATGCAATTTTGAGGGGAAGTGGATCTACATATTGATGGATGTTTGTATAATGGTCGACTACTCAAGAAGCCTAATCTCCGCTATTACTCAAGGCGTTGTTAATGACTATCATTGTTGTTGCACTCATGAATAATGATCCGCTCTTTGGTACTTCTTTGCCAAATCTTCACAGATTATTGTGCACTCAGTAAATCAACCACATGAACATTAAGGAAAATGACTACCTCATCCGCTTGAAGACATTATTGGTGAATCTTCCGGATCGCCTATATATGTATATCTTTAGGAAGAAGGCATTGATGTTGAGGAATCATTCGTTCTGCTCATTCGGTGGATCAATGTACATCCGATTGTATGTTCATTTACGTATTGGGCATTTGACACAAGTTGATTACTCGAGTTAATCATTTATCACTTATTTGAGATTGAAGTTGTCTTTCACAAAGGCGTGTTCTTATTTGATAACTTGCTCGGGCTTAAGAATTTGAGTTGAAGACTTGGTTTATCTAGTTACCGTAGTCGGGTGGATGGTTGAAGACCGTTAACTATCACTATTAGGAGTTACGTTGTTTTACTCAAGGTCACATACAGATGACGATGTAGATAATCTAAAGAGGTGTTAATGTCTCATACTTTGTTTGAGTAGTGAGTACTTAGACATTTGCTTGATGCATAAATTCTTGACATCGCTCTTCCATCATTAAGCAAGCTTAGAACACATGCGGAGAATTCTACTTCGTTCAAGTTTGGTATATCGGGTTTTCTTCTTCGATGGTCACTTCAAATTGTCTTCATATGGGTTGATAAGGATAGTTAGAGAGTTTCAGAGCAGTTGATTCTCACAAGATTTATTTGAGCTAATGTGTTCTTCTCTTTTCAAGTATATGAGTGTATTATGTTTTGTTGATTCCGAGGTATCAAAACCAAGAAGGGGAAGGAGACATACATCTAAACACACAACCAGTACATGGGTGAACTAAATACTTCTTCTATATTGAAGTTATTCCGGGAGACAAATGTCATAACCCAGAAACTCGCTTTTAACTCGTGGCTTCGTGTATTCCAACTACTTGGGTGAAGGATATATTATTCCAACTATTTGGGGAAGGATGTATTATTCCAACTATTTGGGGAAGTGGTCTCGGAGACTTTTGGTATGTGTTACTCAAGTGTTCGATTGGAAGAAATATGAGAAGAATATTTGAGCGTGAGTTGATATTGTTTATTGACATCTTCGATATGGTTATGATAAAGTGCTTCGCTATTGCTTCATTATGGGCTGATTGGTTATACGGAAGATAACTAGAATGCACTTGGTAAAATGAAGATGTTGATATATGGTTCTCCGAATAGAAAACTCGCTCAATCAAGATTAATGTGTACATCGGGATGCACAACAAGTTCATGTGATCTCAAACTTAATCATTTATTCGGGTTTGATAACCGCAAAGAATGATCCATGTTTCAACTTGTTACTTGATGTTTTCGTCTTCTTTGGGTGTTGAGCTTCATTTAATGAGACCGCTTTGTCTTCAACTCTACTTCTTAGGAAAATGGTCTTTATTCGATGTTTGTCGGTTTGGGGAAGCTACCAAAGATTCAAATTGAGAAGGCTCATGTTCGTACGATTTTGTTAGAAGCCTCGAATGCTTTGGTGGTGAAAGTTTAAGAGATGTTGATTTCTTTCTTCTACAAAGTGTCGAACGATTTCCTATCTCTAGTACTTGTATCATCATCTTCTTAAACTATTACTCTATCTGTATATATTTATAGTAAAACAAAATACAAAAATATAAAACCAACAAAATCCAAATAGAAAAATATAAAATCAACAAAACCCATAAAAATCGTAAATTTTAAAATACCAAAATATTGTTTTCTCATGACATGTCTTCCGTATCGATAACATCTACGGTCTTAGAAATGTCATTCAATAATGGCACGGACTTTAGATGAAGTTCGAGCAGAGGTGTAAATATTTCTTTCTAAACATGTCTCTAAATATGGCTTGCGCTTATTTCAGATCAGAACCAGATTAAATCTTTGGTTTGCTATTATTTCGGATAGCAACCCGCTCTTTAAAGAAAGGAAAGTCAAGGCTAAACCAATATTCAAAATATTTCGCACTTATCCTAAAACAAAATGAGGAAAGTATGTCAAGGATCATTGTTCCTACTCAAATATTTTTCCTTCAAAAATTCTTGAGAAAAATATTTGTTTTAACAAAATGGTGGTAAATGAGTTGCTTTAAAAACAATCGATTTAGAGTTTTTACAATTTGAAAACTCAATCAATGACTTCAGCCGCTTTTAAAATTTTCTTTAAAATGAGTCATTGATTGAGGGGAGAATGTTTTCAAATTTATATCATCTATCTGACTTATCTAATTATCCTAAATGCTTAACCGAAAATGATGTTAACCCACGCTGAAGGACTAGGTGCCTAGGATATGATTGTTAGGATTAGATGATTAAAGTTTGATAAACACATTATTCCCATACCTTTTATGATATGATTGATATGTTGGATTGACTTTTATTAGTCGATTTGTGTTTGGGTGATGTCGACCACCATATATCCGTTGTGTCTACTAACATATGCAAGTATCATGGTTTAAAAGAATGTTCCCGATCCGGATCCCACAATTGAAGATGATTGGATGCCGAAGGAAAGGGTAACTATATCTTGGGTTGACAAATGAAGAAACGGAGCTTAATTTGACTTCTATGGAAAGTTGGCATGAAAAAAGTGCAACGCAAGAAGTCTCACCAGATCGTAGACGGTTTTCTTCCAAACCCTACAAAGAACAATGTAAGCTTCTCAACCACCTAACGATCTTTGTGCAGGATACCATTTTTAAACAATTTTGAAAAAACAAAACAAAACAAATTGATTAAATTGTTTTGAAAATGGAAAATATTGTTTTGAAAATTAATTGGACTTAATTTTTATAATCAACGACTTCATTTTATCAAAACTTTAGTCACTCAATCATTGACTACGGTCATCGATTGAGGGGAGAGTGATTTAAAATAAAATATTTTCACACGATATCTCTTCATAAAAGTCCGGTTGTACGATTAATGTGGTGATCTAAAGATTTAATGTTATGTCATGGTATGATTTTCTTCAAAGGTCAAAGGTCTTTCAAATGAAATTTTTTCGTTTGTTTGATTGTGAAAATGTTTTATTTTATCTAAAAGATCTCTTAAAAATTATCATACCCGACACTAACAATCTTTTAATGTCTAAACTGCTCCACTATCGTAATTAAATTAATCGAATACAGTTTTCTCCCATGTTTTCTAAACCTATTTAAATTACTTGGGATCCAAAATCTCAAAGGATTTGATATTTTGATCGGGGAGAAATGTGATTTAAATATGAAATCGAGCAACATGTGATCGTTTTGACTCAAAGTGCGTGCGCTCTCCAGATGTGCTAAAACACTTTGAATCTCGAAGCACATATTATGGGGAGCATTTCTTAAGAAATTAACCTTTCAATATACAAAGGTTTCAACGTTTTATCATATGTACCTTGATTGAGTTTGAAATGGTTTTCTTAATGGCTTTTGTGATCGTGGAAGTACTTCAAAAACCTCTTGCCTCCATGTGCGAAACTATTTCAAATACATGATGCACATGTTGAGGGGGAGCATTTCTAAAAGATCAAAAACAGTTAAGGTACAAAATGCTTTGATATTATATCACAAGTACCTTGATTGATTTTCCAAATGATTTTTCAATTGGTTTCGAGAAGGAAAGAACAATACCAAAAGACCGACCAATTTACTTTATGCATGGAGTTATAAGGATGGTGAGGTTAGGTATTCGTTCCCACGATCCCGCCAGAGCCGGAGGGATCTACCCAAGGACAATCCACTAGATAGTGTAGAGTCCTTAGGTATGATGAAAAAAGGAGAAAAGTGAGATATGGGAAGAGTGCGGACCGAGATAGAGCTAGAATCGAACAAACCCAAAAGGTTCTAGTTATGAAGTCTTGGAAAGCAATCAGGGGTTGAAGAATGAAAAGAAATGAATGTGAAAAGGGTGAAAAGAAATAGCCTCCAATTATTCAACCTTAGGCGTAAACCGGTTCAATTCATATGCTACCGGTGGTTACTAAGGTAACACTAGTATTGAAGACAAGACGTCATGGACCCAAATGACGACCGCATTTAAACTTCCCAAGCTACTCAAGTTCCTCTTAAAAGGACTTGTTTCATTCTCACTGGGAACCTACATAATCTATCGACTTTCTCTTAGAGATTGTTGATATTGAAGGAGACCCTCTCCCGCCTCCCAAGATAGGAAATCAAAATGCACTTTTGAGTCTAGAGCCAAGAGATCATCCACAATATCTCATTAGGACACAAAAATAATGAAGACTTGATGTTTCACACAATGTGGAAAGTAAGTATATATTGAGAGTCCCACGATTATCCTTGTGGTATTGCCAGAACATCCGAGTGATATGTAAAAGTATTCACGATGAAGATGGAAATCCTTCTAGAGCCAACATCAAACAAGCTCTTGGTGGGTGACATGTGTGATCTTTCATAAGATCAAGCTTGTGACAACTGGATAGAAACGATGGGGTGATTCAATCCTGAATCAACCTTGGTCCAGATTGGAATTGACGAATACTTTTGGAAAACCATTCGATGTGCGAATCTCTTCTTTCTCTAGCACATCGAATGTGTACTCTTTCAAATACAAAAGTATTTATGATTGAAAATTGATCTTTCTTATAAAACCTTCGTCAGACAAAACTCTTTTTCAAGCAATACGCGATTGTTTTCAAATCAATTTTTCGTCAATCAATGAATCTTAATTCACGGTTCACTCACTCCGTGTTGTCTTCTTTGAGACGTTCGGTTTGAGAACAGCTGAAACATTTGTGAAACCCCGTCAAGGAGATTATTAGGAATCCTACCGATCACGGGCAAGATTTGTATCGATCAACGGGAACCGTGGGCGTGTACTAATTCAACGAAGTGATCAAAGACACTTTCGTGTGTTTTATTGCTAATTGTTGTTTGCGGTACATTTGGACGGTTGTACCGATCGTAATTGAGGAGTCAATCCAAAGTCAAGATGCTCACAAAGATCCACACTTAATTGAAGAAATCATGACGGGTGCATATCTACATAACACGGTTCGATATTTTTAGACTATGCTTCGCCACGCTGTCGCAAATATCATGAACCAAGAAAGCTCCGCCACTCGATGGAAAGATGTCATGATCCCGAAAGTGTGAGCATGTCATCCGAAAGTCACAACATCACATGAAGGCAACACCACAAAGGGTGATCCAGATTTACGTGATCGATGATCTCAAAGAAAGCTCAAGATCATCAAAGATGTGGATCAGTTAAAGACCTCCACTAAAATTACAAAGCACTTGGACTTTGAAGAATCACTGCTAAAGCACAATGATTGCGGACATTGAAGAATTGATGTCTACGAGCTCGAGCATAAAGATAATGATAGATTGCTAGGATTCAAAATGTAAATCATGGGGTGACCTCCCTTAGGGGGAGATTGTTAGGAATTAGAAATTCCATAGTGAAGAGTCGGTCACCCCAACTCTAGTCTAGCATATGTTAGCTCGTAGACATTACGTTATTTACTAGTTATTTAGTTAGTTATTTAGTTTAGTGCAACACCGTGGAGGACTGGACGGTCTTTACCCACCGTATGCTCGATCCACATCCGCTGGAGGACGTTTATTATGTAACTATAAATACCCTCACCTCCCAAGGTAGAGGGTTGACCTTTCATTCTAATCTAACCTTTTCTCTTTGTTTACTTTCTCTCTAGAAAGGCTCCCATTCTACTTTCTCTCTAAAACCCTAAACTATACGCCTTATTGTGATTGTTGATGTGTTTGTGAAATCCAATATGTTACAAATATTTAATGTCTTAGGGAGTAGTAGTTGGGACCAAGGGCACTGACTGTGATGTATCAGTGTCCTTCGTTGTCACCGGGGTGGATGTTGCTTGGTCTCCAGTGGGTGGCAGATCAGTCTTGGCTTCCTTTGCCTTTTAGGCTGTGTTCCTAAAGCCTCAGGGCCTTGAGACTTGGGTTTGGTCTTAGTCCCATTCTGAGTCTTCCTTTCTTTTTAGGAGCAGGTTGGAGACACGAGTCCCTCTCGTTGTTTACATCAACCATATGGGCCGTCAATTCAATTTCAAAGACTTAGGATGGGTCTTTTGAAAATTTGATTGACTCAGATACCTGTAAAGCGTTGTATTTGTATTCCCGAGGGTAATTACAACCCAAGAACACTTGTAAAGCACATGAGACAAATCTAGGATACGAAACATATTTCGTCCTAGTTTTGCTCAAGAGCTTGGTTACGAGATCACTGTAAATGATCTCCCTAATGTCGACAAAGTGACCCCGCTCATCAAGCAATATGCCACCATCGTTGAATAGAGTTAACTTGTTCGGTGGATGAGTGGTTCCACGAGAACCCGAATCACAAATGTGAATGTAATCCTCCAAGCCACGAGAAATGAGTTCTTGGTGATGTGGGTCTTGTCCAAAACTTTGGATCTAAAACAATTTGTTTTAACCCATCCTTAAGTGTGGAGGGTTCGGGATGGGCAACATAGTTCCCAAAATTATAGTCCAACCTCGTTGAAGTACAAAAGTTTTATAATCCAGTGATCGATCTTTCCCGTTAAAAGACCGAATTTAATGAGATACTCCATGAGTGGTCGTAGGTCGGCCTCATTTGTAGAGGTGTCGGGCCATAGGTCATCATAGCCCAAAACTCCCCGAGGAGGTTTTGTACATAATTGATGGGGACCGAGTAAAGGCCTTTTTCAAGGCGGTTGAATAAAACTTCATTATGTCTTTATAGGTGGGACATTTGGGGTATTAAAATTGCCTAAAACATTATTTGTTTTAAATTCAACATTACTTAGATCCCCACCCACTGTGGTGCAAAGTGAAGAAGTTGTGTTCTTGCCATTTCCATTAAAAGTTTTAGGGTTTTGAAAGATTTTTTACAAGAACAATCAAGGTGTTTTGAGTCTCTTGGTATGTGATGAAAACCTTTGTAAATTGATTACGAGAAGATTTTAGTGAAAAAGTCGTTTTAAGGATTAAAACACAAAGATTTCTGGTTTGAGAAGTAATTTTGACAGAGTTTAGATGCGTAAAATCTTTATGTGTTTTAGTGTTTTTGAGAGGGTATTTATAGAGTGGTGAGAGGGGTAATTTTTGCCTAAATGAGGATTTGTAAAGTCGCTTTTTGAAAATGTTTTGTTACCTCATTTAATGCCACCTACTCCACTACCCGCAGAATTTTTCTGCCAAGGGAATAACATAAAGGTACAAGAAAAGTGCATTATGCAAGAATAAAATATCCACAAGATATTTCATGAGAGGAGGCATTTAATGCCAAGTGGGATGAGGTAAGGTTTTGAGAGACCCTTGACTTTGATGACATTAGGATAAAGAGACATATTCCTATATTAAATTGGAATGTTTACCAACCTAGGACATTAAAGTAATCGATACTTGGAGCATTTAGTTACTTATTCAAAGGCTCAAGATCCATAGTCAGGTCCCCGAATGAGTCTTACTCATTCAGTGAGAGGGTTGTTTTTGGGTTTTGTTCAGTGGAGGATGAACTATTTCGAGAAAACTTATCGAGATTGGGATTGGTTTTCGTGTCACGACTTTCAAAGTCTAGCATTCCCACACTTTCCCTTTCGCCTCCAAGGTAGGTTCATCTAATGGTTTGGTGAAGATATCGAAGTTGATATTCGGAGGGATGAAATGAAGCTCTATGTCTCCTTTCATTATGTGGTCCCCGATGAAATGATATTTGATATCAATGTGTTTGGTTCTTTGGTGAAGGACAGGGTTGTTGGAGATAGCAATGGCACTGGTGTTGTCACAGAAGATGGGTACCATTTTGTAGTGGATTTCATAGTCACTGAGTTAACTTTTCATCCATAATACATTGGCACAACATTCGCATAAAGAACATACTCACTTCAGCCTAAAGACATAGCCACGGGTTGTTGCTTTTAGCACTCCAACAAACCAATTTTCCTCCAAGAAATTGACAGACCCTAAGGTACTTTTTCTGTCCATGTTACACCAAAGATAATCGTAGTCGAATATCCTTTGAGATCAAACCCCGAGCACTTTGGATAGTAAAGTCCAAGGCTTAGAGTTCCTTTCGTGCATCCGAGTATTCTTTTGGTCGCAGTGAGATGGGATTCTTTGGGATTGACTGATATCTTGCTATTAGACGCATCGAGAATTGTATGTCCGGTCTAGAAGCGATCGATACATCAATGAGCCAATAATCCCCCTAAAGTGGGTTTGATTGACCGATTTGCCGGTGATATTAGGTCCAAGGTTGTTAGGAGGGACCATTGGTGTCTTCACCGAGGCACATCAGATATCTCATATTTCTTCAAGAGATTTTGTGTACTTCTTGATCGATGGAGATTCCTTTATCGGCCATTCGATTTGTAGTCCAAGGAAGTATGTGAGTTCACCCATCATGCTCATTTCAAACTTCTTTGTCATCGCTTTTCAAACTGTTTGCCAAGAGTATAGTTTGTTGAGCTAAAGATGATGTCATCAACATATACTTGGACTAATATCACATCTTGCTTTGTCCTATAGATAAACAGTGGTGTTGTCTATCTTTCCTCCGCAAACTTTTTGAATCGTGAAGGCCGAGAGAGTTTCATACCAATCCTCGGAGCTTGTTTTAGTCCATAAAGGGCTTTGTCAAGCTTGCGGACATAGTCGTGAATTCACTACTCTCAAATCCAGGAGGTTCTTTGAACATACACATCTCCCTTGAGTTCACCATTCATGAATGCACTTTTACATCCATTTGGTAAACTTTGAAGTTCATGTAGGTAGTAAATGCAAGGAAGATCCCGATGTCTTCCATTCTTGCAACAGAGCAAATGTCTCATCATAGTCAACCTTCTTGTTGATCGTGAACCTTTGGCTACAAGTCGGCTTTGTTTTTAATGATGTCATTGCCGCCGCTTTTGTTTCTAAAACCCACTTCATTCCTATGACAATGACATCCCGACGACATTTGATCAAGGTCATGACCTTGTTTTTATCAAACTGCTGAAGTTCTTCTTGCATGGCCCGAACCCGACTTGGGTGTTTTAGAGCCTCAATGACACTTTTGGGTTCTATTTCGATAAAATCAAGATATAGACATTCATTGGTCAAGTCAATTAACTTAGCGCCCATGCTTCTAGTGAGCATGCCTTGAGAGGGTTCACCAATGATGTTTACAAGCTCAATGTCCCGAGATTTTTCCACTTACTCGTGGTCTAGGATCTAAGCTTGAAGAGGTCGGAGACTCGTGAGTGAGTTCAGTGCGAGGAGCCACAAGATCATTTAGATCATCTGTTCAGGTTCTTGAATCACGAGTGTTCCCGAACATTTGGTTCAAGATACCTATCCAGCTGGGGACCGATTGGTTATCAATGAATTCATCGATAGTTGGTTAGGGAAGGTTGTGAGGTAAGACATAATATGAAATGTCAAGATCGACTTGGTATGAGGAATTGATTTCATGTTATACTCATCGAGGAGGATATCTTGATGAGTTATCAATTCTATTTCCTCCAATCGAGGTGTTGGTGAACCGATGCTTTTCGAACTCTCATCAAAGGTGACATGAAAGGTTTCCTCAACTTGTTGTCTCCTTGTGTTAAATACCACAAGGCTTTGGAGATCGTTGAGTAACCTAGAAAGTATCCATCATTAGCTTTAGCATCAAACTTGCCTAAATGATCCTTGTGGTTATGAATAAACACAGACATCCAAACACATGAAAGAAGTTGATATCGTGAAGTCTACCTTTGAATATCTCATATAGGGTTTTGTTATGTCTTTGACAATGATTGACCTATTTTGAGTGTAACAGTTGTTTTGATCGCTTCATCCGTAAATGTTTTGAGAGTCGAGCCATTTAACATAGTTCGCCGCCTCAATGAGAGTCCTGCTTTTCCTTTCACTACCCCATTTTGTTCAGGTGCAAGGAGATGAAAAGTTTTGGGAGATTCCTTTCATCACAGTAAATTCTAAAGCTCTTCATTTTCGAACTCGGACCATTGTCGATTCGATTTGTTTAACAAGAATGTCATTCGGTTTTCAATGTTCTTGATGAATGACATTATTGTATCACCGTCGACTCTTTTTGAAAGAAATTATACCCAAGTGTATCTTGAAAACTCATCAACAATGACAAGTGTATATTCTCATCTTTGGATTGATCTTGACCCGACAGTCCAAAGAGATCCATATGCGGTAAAAGCTTTTGATGGAGAAATTTTGTTTGGTTTTGAATGATGCTCTTTGGTGTTTGCCTTTTTCACAGTCGAGCATGGTTTATCTTTGCAAAACCGGTGATGGTAAGCCAAGGACCTTGTTTTGTTTTGCCAAGTTGTTGATGTTTTGAAATTTAAGTGAGAGAGTCTCTTGTGCCACGCCCGGTTGACAGTTTCAATGGCTTTGGCAAAGAGACAAGTTCCATCTTGAGAGTGTGGACATGTCAAGACATAGACATCATCTCTTCTAGAGCTATCAAAACAACTTCTTTGTTGGCATTGGAAATGGTGCCTTGTTTGTCATTGAATTGCACAATGTACTTAGCATCACAAAGTTGACCGACATCGATGAGATTGTATTTGAGACCATTGACATAAGCTATTCTAGAAAACTATTCCATTGCAAAGATATCGAACCATAACCTTCAGTGGGACATGATGAGTTATCACCAAATACTACCTTTGGTCCTGGTTCCTTTACATACTTGTGCGAGATACTCCTAACACCGTCATGCTTGAGCATCCACTATCTAGATGCCAAATAGGCTCCCGGCATGTCTCTCGCACAAATAGTAAACGGATTAGTTTTCTCTTTGAACCACATACTAGTGGGCTTGGGTCTAAAGGTCTGCTTTGAATTTGAAATTGACTCATGGTCGTTGGTTGAGTGCATTGTGCTATCACAGTTTTTCATTTGGAGACTAAGGATGACTCGGTGATCCTGGTTGCTTGGATGACTTGTCATGCTTGGGATGTCTCATGAGCTGGATTTCCATAAATATAACAAAGATGTGTTCATGATACAATCATCGATGATGATCATTAAAGCCACAAAGTGGACACGGAGGAAAGGGTTTTGCTCTATACTTTGAGCAGATTTGGAGGTTGAAGCATACCGATGACCAACTTTGGTATAGTTTGCTTTATCGAGTGAACTTACATATTGTAAGTGATCAAAGTTCGTGATCATCCTTTTGAATATCATACAAAAAGGATTCTATAACAAATTGTCGATTGGTATGACGGTATAGTGGCATAGATCACATCGCTTGGGTTTGGTGGTGGATTTTGACTTTGAGGAACTAGAGGAGGTCGACTTTGTTTCCTTAATTGTTGAATCAGAACTTTTTAGATGGATTCCATCTTATCGCTAGCTTCCTCACAAGTTCATTCGGTTCTTGAATTTGGTCGACTTCAGTGGGGACCCACGATGTAGAAGTCTCGGTGGTGGTAGACTCTTGTTGGATTGGTTTTGTTGGTCTTTTCGTGATGGTTCTACCAAGTCTAGACCTTTCTTTTGTTGAGTGAGGATTGAATTGTAATGGAGTAAGCTCGAGCTAGGAGCGGCAGACCAAGAGGTTTCAAGGGAGAAGCGGTGCTTGAGATTCGCCTGCACTCAGAGATGTCGTGAGTCCAAGCATAATCTTTAGAGCTTGGCTTGTGCTCTAGTATCCTTCCGCACTGAAATTTGGAAGCTTACTCATGATTAACCCGCTCAATCCAATCACTAAGCTTGGGAATAGTCAATACATTGGTAATCATGCCACCGCACACAAATGGTTTGGGAGATCGGTCTTTGTCGTGAGAGTCGTGAGATGATCTTCACCTATGACTCTTTTGCTACTAGGGGCTCCACAGTCATTAAAGACCCTTGGATTCTTAGCAATTCAACTAGCAATGATATCCTTTTCTTTCTTAAGTTCATCTTGAAGAGCCCTGATTTCTTTTAACTAGTTCGATTTTTGAATTTGCAAAGTGATAGCCTCAAGCTTATTTTGTTTTAAAAGAAGCAGCTCATCCCTACACTTGTTCGGGTTCAAAACTTAGCTTGTTATATTTTGAAAAAGATTTAATCGTTGCTCTTTTACAAACTTAAGGTCAACATTGATATAGTTCATATAAGATCGCCAATCGAGTCATCATTCATAGAAAGTAAAATATTTACCTTCTTCATTGTGATGTTGACCCACTCTCCATTCATGGCATGATTTTTCCCAACGCCTAGCTTGTCCTCTTCTCGAGAGAGCCATCGATTGTAATCGACTTGTACCATTTCATCGTATGAGGAGACGGCTCTTCATCTCGATCAAAGACTTCAAAGAACTAGGCCTTTCTTTTTACCCTGTGCAGATTTAACATTGTTTGTTGTTTCGAGGGACCTGCCTCAGCAAATGCTAGCTTAGCTTTGCTTTCTTGTACTTAGCTTCAAAATCATCGCTTTACTTTGATCGACTTGTTTGAAAATTTGATGAGACTGATAAATTTTGGTTGAAATTTGCTAAAGCCCGAGGACCGATTTGACCTTGATGGTTTGTAAGAGGTTCGTAAATTGTTTTTGAAAAATAGTCTTTGGCAAATGGCCTCTTTTATGACACTTAAAGCATTCAGTGTCCTCATTTGCTTTAGCATTTGAAAACCTTTGTTTCTTTTTATAAACCTTCGAGAGTTAGCCAGAGTGCCCTTTCCAAATTCGATGTTGAGTCATTTAGGTACTCCTCGCTGATCTCTCATCGCTCATCATCTGAATTTTCTTGAAAATCCCGAACCACACTTTGTTTGAGAAAAAGCAGAGATATAGGTGTTGAAGTTGTGGTCGTGACTTCTTGACTTCCCGAGACTTCTTTAAGTCGTGGTAACATCTGCTGATGAGGTTTTCCTCATAGACAAATTCTCATAAATTTCGTGAAGTTAAAGATTCGGATATGATTAGCATTCCTAAGTCCCCGAGAGAAATTCAACTACTTCTCGTGGAGACTATTGACAAAACCAACATTGATTTCATGTTTGGACAACTTAACACCATCATTTGATGATTCATTTAACAAAGTTTTGTATCGGTGTAAGTTTGAGAGAGAGTTTCGAGTCCTTGGCCATGAAGGTGTTATACTCAAGTTTGTGTCCATGATCCTGCTTTTCCTTGGTATCGAAGGACCTTCATGACCGGGACCAGGCTATCTCAGTTTGTTTAGTCAGACTATACCAATAATGAACTCCATAGTATCATCAGGAAGACAAGATATGATGATACTTTTGAGCCTTTGGTCCTGGTTGACCACTCTTCTCTCGTCTCGAGTCCATCGAGCTTCGTGTTTAGGCAAACCTTCGCATTCTTTGGGATAAATGGACCTTCATTAATACACTTAATGTAGTAAGGTTCCATCCCGGTCAAATAGCAAAGCATTCGCTTTTCCATTTGTTAAATTTACCAACTTCGAGTCGAGGGCAATAATGAATAAGCTCCACCCTTTTGTCGACAAGTTGGGGCACATCAATTTCACCATTAGGATCCCGATTTAAAAACATTTTGAGCTGCTTAAAAGGTTTTATAATCACCGCTTCTGATACCACTTGTTGTTCCTATTCATTATCGTATAAAAGCAGTTAAGTATTTAAAATAAACTAATAGTGAATCAATGACCGAAATGACATAAGTAAAAACACATCGATAAATTTTCAACATAATATTCTTTATTAGAAATGAATAAAAAGAATACATTACCCAAGTACTTATGAATAGTACTTGGGATTGAAATGACAAAGGGTTGGTACTCCTCACTAAGCTCAAAGCTAAGTCCGAGCACAACTACTATGGAACCACCGAGTTATCTCGTGGACCGAGTTGTGTTTGGAGGAGTGAAGATGCCTTGTGTGTGTGTGTTTTACAATTCACAAGCTTAAATCTTTCACTCCATCTCTTATTCTATTTATACAAGTATGAGTATTAACTTTATCTTAAGTGACAATCGACATTTCTGGAAGACAAAATATCAAGTATTTTGTCTCATCACATAAAGACTATATTAAGTAAGAGACAAGGTCGCTTTCCATAAGTCGGTGATGACACCGAGCCGATAGTTTGCCATTCTGTGGAAAGTTGACTTTGGTTGATAAGGACTTCGCCTTATTTGATTCAAACTTATCTCGCCTTGTCCCGCTCATTCTTGATCTTCATTGCCTTCGCCTTCTACTCATTTGTCTTGATTTAAGTAGTTGATGAGTTTAGGATTCGATGAGTTATTGTCATCACCACCGAATCCACCATCTTCTTCTTGACTCGCCTTCACCCCTAAGTTCCGCCTTCGAGTGGAGAGACTTCTTCTTCGCCTCATCGAGTATCTCGAAGATGGCTCACGAGAGACTATGCACTCAGTGACTGTTAGTGTTTAACGGTCTAAACATTTAGGGTATTTTCTATTCAAATCCTTGATTTAAGGGGTTTGGGTATTTACTGAACCCAACAAAGACCAAATCTCCACGCGTTCTTGACAAAATTTTCAACCACTGGGTACGCAACTCGATTGACCAGAAAAAACCCATAAACAGAATTCTTGAGACACTCCGTAAGCTTAAGGACTGCTTCCATTGATACGGCAACATAAGCCCCATTACCAGTAATAAGGTCTGAAAGTCAGGGTCGTCTTGTGGATTTCAGTGGGCCCGTGCCATTACCATAAAGAGGCCCTCAAACACACATAATATACATATGTATAATTAAGTAGTGCATGAATTAATTAAGTTCGGGTCTCATATTGTGTTCATATATATAATAGAACTGCATGAAATTTGGTGGCCCTCGTCAAGCGGTGGCCATGTGCAATCGCACCTCTTGCACTCCCCTAAAGCCGACCCTGCTAAAAGTTAGCAGCTTTCTAACTTGAATCACCATTTAGACGATTAGCATAGGAAACAGGCGTCGTATGCTTCGATGGATTATCATTATTCCCAATATTAGCTTCTTTTGTGGATGAGTTATGTGTACCAAGAGTATCTGACAACCATGGAAACTGTTCCTTATCCTTTGCTTGACCATCAACATTCTATTCGAGTTGATGAATGTTTATATATGATCAACATGTGAAACAAATCCGAGGTTTGATGAATTTTATGCAACTATCGATTAGTGCATTTTAGGGGTGTTTCTTGTTTTGATGTACTACTATACTTCATGCGACATTGCCTTTAGAAATTGAAGTTGTTCATGCAGCGCTATATTAATTAAGACATTTTGTGCTGATGTGTATAAATGGTTGGGAGCTTCTTGCTAGCTTAGGCAGTTAGGTTAATTATTTACTTACAGTTTCTTCTTAATTGTTCTAAAAATTAGAAAAAAAATATATCTATCTTTAGAAAATTATCATTAGTAATCCGTAAGTACTTTACTTCAAGCATGATACTTAGCAACTGAGGTGTTGATTTAACCTGCTAGTTTAGGTTTAAATTAGAAAAATATCAATCATTCGTAACAAAATTTATTAGTAGTATCTAGCTCGCGTAAGTACAAGTTAGAGGAATTTTCAAATGCTTACTCTTATTTTGGTGCTTACCAATGGACAAATCCCCACCTTCTATTTAGATTGATCTAATGGTTGAGATTAATATAAGATTTAATATGCTTAACCTTAATCTTCCAACTATATAAAGCCTTTATTTATTTTTCTTTTTTACCATTCGTCATTTTTTACACACACTTTGTATGTGTTTTCCTCTCGCCTCATTCTTTCCTCCAAAATGAGTTATCCCGATCCACAATTACCATTCGATCATCATCACCGCTCGATCATCATCACCATCACCATTCCGATCACCATCACCGCTCCGATCATTATCTCATCATCACCCAGGATCATTGTCATCCTTTTTATGTCTTCTTTGATTTGAATGAACCGTTTGTTTCAAGCTTATTAGATTTATATTGTTGTGGTTGATAATGATGTTGAATCAGTTGTTAATTATGTGGATCAAGTTGTGTAACAATCCTTCTTATCAAGTTGCATACCAAGTGTTTGATAAAATTTGTGAGTGAAAAATATTTGATAATCTTGTTATCTGCTCCTGTAATTTTACTTATTAATTAAGTTGTTAGTTGAATTTATGTTTTTAACAGCACTAAAATGCTATTTTTATGCCTGATTGTTGTTTTTGAATCTGCTCTCTATCGTACGTGTAATATCACCAGTGATATCTGAAGTTAATGATATTATAATTTTGTTGTTTTATGTGCTTCTCAAGATACAACCATTGGATGCAGTAGAAGCTCTCATGTCTTGGCAGATGCTTATAATGGTAGGCATGGAAGTTTGAATTATGGAAATAAATTAGCTAACCGGAGTTCAGGGTGTTCAGCTCCTGTTTGGCTTGAAACTAGAGATGCGGTCGGTAATGTTTTTCTTATGAAACTTATTGCTTGTTAAGATAGGTTCTATAAATGTCTGCGATGTATGAATGCTTTAACTTTGTCGAGATCACAGTAAATATGTATTCTGAGATGCGTGGTGAAGCTCGTGATCATGCACATTTACGCAATTTATACTTTTTAACATTGAACTAAATTTTCTCTTAGATTGATGCTGCAAAACCTGTTGGAAAAGTTTTAGAACCATTCAAGGCCCCTTTCACCTTATTGGACAAGGTAAAACAATTTATGATATATTTATTTCCTAGTAAAATGCTTTTGGTTTTTATCCTTGTGGAGGTCGTTGTCTAGGTGTTATCTACCTTTACATTTTCGGTCTCGTCTTGAATGGTACAACATAATTGTTATAGTATGCACATATCTTTGTGAGTTCAGTTCCCAATAGGATATTTAGTGTACACTTGAAATTGAGAGGGAATCAAGTAGGTATAAAAGAGTTACAAATAAACAAAATTCTTGGTTTTGAACTGTAGTTTTGTAGTATCACTTGTGATATTTGTAGTATCACTTGCGATAATTTGTTTTTTATACGTTTTGATATTTATAGGTTAAACTTTATTATATGTCATGTAAATTATCACTAGTGATATTTCATTGTTATTGTTTTATAATTATTCTTAAATCTTATTTTTTAAGTTGTGATGATACCTATTTACCGTAGGTTTACCTTTGTTCTGACTTCTTATAGTGTGAAACACATAAGTCGTTTAATCATCATGAGTTTATTGACACTCCTGGGGATAAGTTTTTTGGATTCACGGAGTTTCGGCTAGTGCGTTACCAAGATTCTCTAGTCATTGCCCAGGGTGTTCTGAGGCGGCTCCGGTTGAAGGTTAATCTGCTCTTGTCAAAGTCGATTTTACCTTCTTTTTTAATTTCTTTTGTCCGATGTAACACTTGTAATTCATAGCTTTTCAATATTGCTAAAAAACTTATGCTCAATAGTTTGGAATGATTTTATGAGGATTTTTGTGATTCATACATTTCTTTGTATCTGGTATCACTTGTGATATTCTGTTAAAAATAAGGCAATACTTGGTTTTGATTTTGATGTTTATACCACTTATAATATTATGTTAAATTTGATGTAACAATTTCTTTGATTTTTAGATATGTCAAGTTTTTTATTTTTGTAGTTTCGTTTCTTGTTTTTATACATATTTGGTATATGTAATATGCAGTGGTATATCTCTTGTGATATAAAACATTTTATTGTAATAAAATATGCTAAGAGTAATATTACATGTGATAAAAGAATAAAATGCTACATTAATACTTTTTCATACAAATGATCATACAAGTCACTTAGTGATTCCCAAAAGTAGTACAAACTCCGGCACCATGCAATGTGGCTCGGGACCTAATAGAGCGCACCCTTCTTAGGTTACCCCAAATTCGCATTGCATTTTTAAACTAAGCAACATAAGGATTGCTTCTTGCTCACTTTGCTCCTTCTCCGCTCATCTTTGTTTCATCTATCATTCTCTTTATCTAGTCATCTTTATTTTTATATCAAACTTGTTTGCGAATCAGACATCATCTCCTTTTTTCGTTTACTTGATGTAGAATTATCTTTGCTGCAATTTTTCATAAAGTTTCATATGGATTATTTATCATCACGTGCCTCGAAAGTACGTCCGTCTGGAAAAATTAATAGGTCATGTTTATTAGAGACCAATATATACTCATTTATCACTTGTGATATTATAATGCATTTTAAAAAAAATATATGCAACATGTTGTTCGGCCTTTTGGAGGAATCTGTGATATCGTGATATCATAGGTGATATCAGTGTATCATCCGTGATATCACGAGCATGTTGACTTCTTCTATTTGTTGAATCAATAGTGGTGATGGAGAAATATGTGATACAATGTTAAACCTATCGAAACATGCACACTCAATCAATTAAGAAAATAAATGAATTACAAATATAATGTAGCATGTTACAAGCTTAATATCTCTTGTGATTTCTCATATTATCACAAAGATTCATCACATTATCACAACAATCCCTCAATAACTACTAACTACCATACCTTTATTGCTAATTTATTGTGTGTCTCATTCTCTGTTGTTCAACTTTTTGGAGGAGAATTTGATATCACATGTGACATCACAGATGTGTTGACTTCTTCTATTTGTTGAATCACGTGTGATATCACGTATGATATCACAAGTGATATCACTTATGATATCACAAATGATATCACGTGTGATATCACATGTGATATAACATATGTTTGAGCTTCTTCAATTTGTTATGAAGATGTTGTGCTTTGTATAACCATAACTTCTTCAATTTTCTGATTCACCCATAGATATTTTCAAATCCCGTTGTAAAACCTATTGAAATACGCACAATGTAGCAATTAAATAGACAAATTCAATTACGACTTAAATAATAAGCAAAATCACACTAAATAACTATGTGTTTAAAGCAAAATCAACCTGTTTAATCTAACAACTTAAATAATAAGCAATATTGCATTGTAATAAATAGCTTATCAGTAACCAAAACACAATTATCATCCACAAAAAGCACAAAAACATCAAAATTATGATATAAAATATAGGTGATAAAACACACAAGAAATAGTATATCATCAAAACTTTTAACAAAAAAAAAAAAAAAAAAAAAAAAAAACTTTAACTATGATTATAAAACAATAACAATGAAATATCAAAAGTGATACTATACATGACATATAATTAAGCTTAACAAATAAACAAGAAAACATATCATGTTAATAAATTTTCACAAATGATAATACAAATATCACAAGTAATAATACATATATACAATTCAACTTCAAATATCACTGGTGATACTACACGTATGATACTTTTCACTCACACATTTTATCAAACACTGGCAAGATCCATATATACAAAGTAATGAAAGATCATGATATCTCCGGTTTTCAATTAGATCCAACCTCTAATATCTCATATTATCATAAAAACACAAAATCCTCATAAAATTCTCATAAATATCTTTCAAAACACAAATAAAATCCAGATTCAAGAACAAAATCATCACAATCACTCATCATCACATTAATCTATCAATTAACAACTAAAAACACACAATTTTTTTTTATAAATAACAATAAAAACATGAATAAAATCACAACAAATAGTAAAATAACAACTAAATAAAGAATTGGAAGTACCGTACGATCATCTTGAGTTTGAATCGGTTCATTTTGAACCGTTTTTTTCCTAGATCTGGTTCTACATGCGTTGATTGTTTCATTTTTGTGTTTTTCTTTTTGCTTTTAACGGTTAAAAGTGGTTGATTTTGAATTTTTATGCTAGTTTTTATTTTGGTTAGAGAGATAAAGTGAGATTTGTTGATACTGAATTTAAGAAAAGTGACTGGTATAGGTATGAGGTAAGGTGAGGCAATAATTCATTATTTACAGAAGTGGTCCTTCCATGTATTTTATTCTTAAAATTTGTCTTTTTGATCTAACGGTGGAGATCCATTCCTTGGTAAGTAGCAAAATGATGGTATCCAAAATAAAACAAGTTTATATATTTTACATTCATTTTGAATTATGGTAACTCGATCTTTGGTTTTCCTGTAAAATGCAAGCTTAATTAGTTCTAATTATTTCCTCCTTTTCTTACAATACTCTTGATGACAAATTATGTAACAACCATTTATTCAATCACGGAACATAAATAAGTACAAACCACCACCAAAGTTGCATAATGTCGTACTTCAAATCTTATGATAACACGTACTGTACACGCAGATAATCAAATACTCGATAACATTCGATGTATCAGGATCACCCTTACCAGAATTATACGCCACAGTAAGTCTTTAATGCGTACTTACTTTTAATGCCTCCCTCTTGGTAAAAGAACTTGAGAAACTCTCCATATTGAAAAGGCTTGTAGAGCAACGGGTGTTCTTCGTCTACCATTTCATCAAACGATTTCACAAAGCTAATTGATTTTTGGACCGAAAAGAACCCGAGTGAGTATCTAGCCATGTTTCCCGTCATCACAACTCTATGAAACGGTACATGCAATCGACCATTCAACCAAACCTAAATTACGATAATCAAGAAATTAAATGATAGTCAGAGTAAGGAATTTAAATAGTGTTTTTTCAGTAACGATGTACTTGCACGTACATAACGTGTATCTATTTTCTTGCTAGTTTCTTTTTCAGGCAATTTTAGCTGTATTTTGGTAAAGCAGTTTCATTCTTTTTTCAAAAGGGTTAATGAAAAGGCTTACATTAAATGTTTCACCAGCCACGACTACGAAGGAGTTTGGGAAACCTTCACCCGTATCCACTCGTCATTTTTGTTTGGATCTCTAACCCTCCTATTTCATCTTGATGTAAAATAGTCATTATATTCGTGTCAGTGTGAGTATGGAGTCCGATATCTGATTCATTTGGTTCCGTGCTCGATATTTCATCAACTTAAGAAGGTAACTTGTCGATTTCATTTGTTCGTCAAGTACTTATCCAAATCCAAGCTCTCAAAACCATTCTCTTCACAATTTCGTCTAGTTCACGCAACTTCCTTGAGTAGGTTATAATACTTTCACTGTCAAGAATATATACATTCATAATATTTACCATGAAAACATAAGATGATGAATTTTGTGAAAAAAAAATACCGAAATTTAGGGTTGTCTTGAGGCCACATTAAATTGGTGAAGTTATCAACGTTTTCAGTGATGAATGGGTTTCCGATTCCCATACTTTCATAAAGCGGAACTTTGGGAGATTGAACATAGCCATGAAAGGCTATTTCAGATGTGTTGTTAGCCTTGGTTTCTAATGGGAGATCGAAAAGCTGTTTCAATCCAGCATTTACAGATTCTTGAAGGTCGATTGATACAAAGGAGGAAACTTCAAAGCAACCGTAGTCTTGGATAGCTTTGAAAACATCGGCTCTAATCGATTCCCATATAGAAACGTCGTCTGAAATGTGGGTTAGTGGGGAGAAATCGATCACTGGAAGTCGAATTTGAGACTCTGAACCCATTTTCATGGACGTTGTATTGTGAGGAACACTTGAGCATGTTTTATTATATACTCCGTAGTTAATTAGGTAACTATCAAACAAATTGAGAGATTATAACAAAGAATCGGTAAGCACAATGCAAAAGCCGGTTTAAATTATATATATGCTTTTCTATATTCACTTATGTGTGTTACATATTTACATCACTTGGACGTGCTAATTAAAAAATTTGAGATATCAATCGTAGAAATTATCTATAAACAAATGACCAGGAACAATATAAAATGTTTACGATCCAAGTAAAAATAAAGAGATTTGTTGGCCTTTTTCTAATTTTTTTCTAAAGTACTTAATTTTATTTTTTGTCTCCAAGGGGAAGAGAAACTGAAATAAGTGTGTGTGTTTTTATCTTATGAAAGGTAAAGAAAAAGTACGTTTTCCTCTTACGTCTCTGCAAGCGAGAAGAAAAATGAAAAAATGTGTTCCTTTTTCAAAGATAAAATGCAAAATCACCTTTTTCCACTTCATTTTGCAGCTTATTTTTAAGTCATATTACTTTTTTTTTTGAAGATTTCAAATCCACCTTTTATCCCACATTAATGATATATATTGCAAATCTGACAAACATCTCAAAAACAAACAACACTTTTATAATAGAAAATTCCACTACCAAAAATACCTTTATTCTTTACACTTATTTTCTACGATATGATCGTATAATTTTAATTAAGATAATAATTTTCTACATTAATATGTGTCACAAATATTTTAAAAGTTAATCGCATATATAAGTGTATCTGATTCTGATAAAGTTTACACTTATATGTATAGCAAATATTTTCATATTTTTATTATAAATATTTTTTAAATTTTGCCACACTTTTAGGTGTAGACATTCAATTTTTTTTCCCACACTTTTAACTATAGAAATTTGGATAATATATCAACACTTATATGTGTAAAAAAATTTGTCACATTATCAGCACACATGAGAAAATGTGGAATCAATATTTTTAGACATTCTTAAATGTGGCCATTTGACTTTTAAAATATGAAAAATCCAACTAGTTTTTTTTAGTGTTCACACACAAATCTATTAAGCGAGGGTACAATAAAATTGTAATAGGTTTTTTTTTCCTTTTCGCTGCTGCTGCTGCTGCAAAGGGGTGAATTATACATTAATATCAAAGCAACATCTTACAAACAATTAGCACAAGCTAAACTAAACATGCTCAACTAGCAGATGCAAGACAGACACAAAACTATAGCCTATCACATAGTGGGTAAGGCTGCTAGCAATGGTCGGTTGCCTTCAATCAATTGAGCACGGTCATTGGGCGGTCACCCCACTGTGGGTGATCGGTCATTGACCGATCACCCCACACCTTCGGTTCAGATGCAAAGAATACCCGAACTAGTTTGCCTTGCCGACCGAATTGGCATTTCACTAAAGCACAAAAATTTGGACCGTTTAGGTATAAAAATAAATAAATAAATAAAATTTAAAAACTTTACCACGCTTACAACATTATAAATACCAACCTCAAACACATTTCTAAACACACAATTCAAACAACTTCTCACAAAACCTTCAAACACATTTTGTTAATTATGTCTTACGAGATAGTTTTTAATTCTTCGTCTTCCGACAAGGAAGAAGTTATGAGCGAGTTACTGAGTTTGTGGAGTTTACGTAATATGCTTGGGATGCTTACCAAACGTCACCGCCAAAGGTTCGACAAAACTACACGCCTAGGGATCATGAGGGTGCTCATAATCGTTTAGTTGCCGCTTACTTCTCAAGAACCATTGTAAGACGAAAAAACATTATGTCGTGGTTCCAAATGAGACGAGAACTATTCACCCAAATTGTTCGAGAGGTAGCGATTATTCTCCTTATTTTCAACAAACTCCGATTGTAGGGCGACTTGGTATTTCCCATTGGTCAAGTGTATTGCGGCAATTAAATCAATTGAGATACGCGACTGTTCTCGATTCTCTTGATAAGTATCGTAATTGGTGCAACAACGACGTGATTGTCTCTGTAAATTTTGTACGGTTATTATAGAGTTATATGGTGTTGAGTATTTGCGAAAGCCCGTATTCTAACCTTGAAAGATTATTTTCTCACGAGCATAAGCATGGGTTTCCTAGGATGATGGGAAGCATTGATTGTACAAGTTGGGAGTGGAAGAATTTCCCAAATAGTGAGGTCAATTTTCTGGGGTGATCACAGCCACATCCATTCATTATATTGGGCGATCGCCTCCCAAGATTTATGGATTTGGCATGTGTTCTTTGGTGTCTCGGGATGAATAACGACATAAATGTTTTACATCGTTCCCCGCTTTCAATGATATCAAATCGGAAGAGCACGGAACTTGAATTGAGGCTAATGATGTTGTTTACAAAAGGGATATTATCTTACTAACGGATATATCCGAATGGTCTGCATCAGTATTAAGTCCATTTCAAATCCTTCTACGGTGATGAAAAAATAATCTTGTACAAGAGGAAGCACGAAGCAACAAGGAAAGATGTGGAACGAGCTTTCGGTGTGTTTAAGAAGAAGTGGAAAATACTTAAAGTTCCGGCTCGAGGGCTGTACCAACGTGATCTTCGGAATATTGTATACACATGTATCATATTACATAATATGATCATCCGACACACAGCAGCGGACGATATGTCCTACATGGTTTGCATAAGAGGGCCACCGTGATCATGATCCGTTAAGATACCATGCAGAATCCTTAGTAGTTACTCAGGAGATAATGGACCGATCAACTCATATAAACTTAAAATCTGATTTGGTCGAACACATTTGGAGAAACCGTGGAAATGAAGGCAATCAAGAGATTGAAGACGAAGACGAAAGTGACGAAGACACAACTGACGATGAAGATTTTTTGTGATGTTTTTAGTTTTTAATAAGTATTGTAATGTTTACGTTTTATTAGTTTAAGTTTTTAGTTATTGTTGTAATGTTTAAGTATTTTTATTAATGAAGTTTAATTTTTGTCAAAGTAAAGAAGGTCAAGGGTAGCAAACTACCAATAGTAGAGGGACTAATAATGACAACTTTTGTAAACTCTAAGTAGCTTAATTGTATCTTTTCTATTTTCAGTTAGAACTCTGTATATAAGGACTGGTTCCTTTCATTTCATTTGAATTCAATAAAAACCCATAACATAATTCTGTTAACTATGTGTTTCTTGTGTGTTTCCAGTGTGTGAAAACTATCTGTTCACCATTGTCAATATGGTATCAGAGCAACAGTGGTGAACTCTGTATAAAATCTTACAAATTCACTCTAATTTTCAGATCAATCGTTTCTTGATTGTGTTATTTGATTCTTGAGGTGTTAATTTGTGTTAAGATCAGTTCTTCAATAAGCTTCCACAACCTCTGTATTCATGGCGCCTTCATCTTCTTCAACTGATTCAGTCAATGTTATTCAATCCTCTGTTTTTCAAAATCCATTGTTCTTGCATCCTTCGATGGACCGAATCCGTGTGTTCAAGAAAACTCATTGGAGCACGTAATTATCGCTCATGGAGGAGATCTATTGAAATTGCTCTTCTACTAAAAAAAGCTTGGATTCATCAAAGGTACCGTTCTTCGTTCTCTTGATGATGAAGTGTTAAAAGAACAATGGGATACTTGCAACAATATGGTGATCGGTTGGTTGATGAGTTCGATTAGTGAATCTATTGCAAAATCTATCATGTTTGTTGCACCGCACAAGCAATTAGAATCGATTGAAACAAGATTTGCTTTAAGCAATGGATCTCATAAGTACAAGTTGAATAGGCAATGTTATGATATTGTGCATTGGGAAGGCACAGTGAGTGAGTACTATACTAATATGAAGTGTGTTTGGGAAGAACTGGATTCAATGAATCGATTACCAAATATTGTTAATGTCACTACTGAAGTGAGTGTGTTCTTGGCTGCATTGCATACTCATAAAGAAGAACAAAGATTGTTTCAGTTCTTGAATGGTCTTGATGAGAGTTTTGCATCCCAAAGAAGTCAATTGTTGCTTATGTCACCTCTACCTAGTGTAGAATCAGCATGTGCTCTCCTTCAACAAGAAGAGTCACAAAGAGGAGTATTTGGCAATAACAATTTCTCTGGGTTGAAACTATAGCTTTGTATAGCAGGGTGAAAACTAAGGAGAAGTGTTCAATTTGTGGTTACAAATGGCATCCTGCAGACAAGTGTTGGGAAAAGGTAGGCTATCCTTCTTGGCACTATAAGTCAAAGCAAAATCAACAAAAGGGAAAGCCAAGATCACCAATACAACTTCTTCCATCAAGAAATTTGTGGTCACTATGAACCGGTAATGTGGTGTTTACATCAAAGCAATTTGAACAATTGATGAAGAGCCTTCCTCATTTTAATTCTCAGAATGTTAACAAGAGTGGTGATTCAGATGAAGAATTGGATCATCATTTTGCAGCAGGTATATATTGCTTCTCTAGTGTAAATGGAGTAATTTGGATTTTAGACACTGGTTATACTGATCACATGACACATGTGCCTAATGAGTTATTGGATTTAAGAGTCATGGAATATCAGCAACAAATCAATCTTCCAAATGGTCATACCTCAACAATTTCCCAAACTGGCAATCTAAAACTCCAAAACAATCTGTTTCTAAAAGATGTTTTAGTTGTGCCTTTTTTCAAATATAGTCTATTGTCAGTCTCAAAATTGACAAAATATTCTAACTGTTTTGTCACATTCTATGCTCAATTTCGTGTCATTCGTGACTTGGTCACCGGAGGGTGTTGGGCTTGGGTAAAAGGAAAGCTGGCTCTACCATTTGCTAAACATTCCTCTTGAACAAATTCATGAACAATTATCCGCTATGGTTGTTTCGCTCTTGAAGATAGTAGTTTGTATTCATTTTTCAAACTCTATGCCCAATAAGTCTGCTTTCGGTGTATTCAATGATTCCTATAGTTTGTGGCATCATAGACTAGGTCATGTATCTGATTCAACATTGAAACACATTCCTTGTATTCCTGTTTGTTCAAAGTCTGAATTTGATGTCTGTTTGTCATGTCCCATGGCAAAGTTTGCTAAACTTCCTTTTCCTAATAGTGATTCTCATTGTCAAATTGCTTTTCACATGATTCATATTGACATATGGGGACCTTACAAAGTTCCTACTATGGGTCATAAGAGGTATTTTCTTACAATAGTAGATGATTTTAGCAGCAGGTTTGGACATATCTATTAGTACGTAAGTCGATGCATATTCTGCTTTGAAGTCTTTTGTTAAGTTTGTTCATACTCAATTTGAGAAGCAAGTGAAAGTGATTAGATCAGACAATGCATTGGAATTTCTTAAAGGTTCTATGGGTCCTTACATGGTTGAGCAAGGTATTGAACATCAAACCTCATGTATGGATAGACCACAACAGAATGGGAGAGTTGAAAGGAAACACAGAAATATTTTAGAAATTGCAAGGGCTTTAAGATTCAATGCTCACCTTCCTTTGTCTTATTGGGGAGACTGTGTGATCACTGCTACCTATCTCATAAATAGATTTCCTTCAGCTGTGTTGGGCCACAAGACACCTTATGAAATGCTTCTGAAAAAAAAAGCCAGTCTATACTACTTTAAAGGTGTTTGGATGTTTAGCTGTTGCAGCTAATCCTGCTAGAACTACTGACAAGATGGCACCCAGAGGAGTTCCATGCTTGTTTCTTGGTTATCCACAACATCAAAAGGTTACAATCTATTGAATCTTCTTACTCATACTAGATTTGTGTCGGATATGTGACTTTTATGAACATGTGTTTCCTTATTCTAAAGCTAGTATGTCACAAATCCTTAAGCCTATACCAACACCAACATCATCATTATGGTATGAAGACTTTGAAGCATTTAACACACAATTTTTTGTCCCTGAATCTAGTACTCCAACATCATCTACTGCACCCTCATTACCTTCTGTATCATCATCTCAACCTGAGATAGTTACAGAACCAGTTCCTGAGCCAATTCCTACAGTTCCTATCACAACTTTTCAACCCACTGCATCAATTGTGGATACCAGAAGATCTACTAGAGCTCATGTTACTCCTACTTGGCATAAAGATTATAAGATTCCTAAAGCCACTCCCAGAGCTAATCAAGTATCTGTCACACCTGTAAAACATCAATTTCAAGCCTTGTTATGTGCCTTAGTTACACAAGTTACACCAACTTATTTCAAAGAAGCTGTCAAAAGTCCACAATGGTGTAAGGCTATGAATGATGAATTAAGGGCTCTAGAGGAAAATGGAACTTGGGAGGTCACTGATCTTCCTCCAAACAAAAGGGCTATTGATTGTCATTGGATCTTCAAAACCAAACTCAAAGCTGATGGTTCTGAAGATAGGAAAAAGGCAAGACTGGTGGTGAATGGTAATAGACAAAGGAAAGGGGTAGATTATGAGGAAACCTTTGCTCCAGTTGCTAAGATGGTTACTGTAAGAGCATTATTAGCCATTGCAGCAATGAAAGGCTGGGATGTGTGTCAGATGGATGTCTCAAATTCTTTTCTACATGGAGATTTGGTGAGGAAGTGTACATGAAATGTCCTCCGTGTTATGTAGGATGGGGAGTGTGTCAAAGATGTTGAAAGGTCACCCTTGGTATGTAAACTAAAGAAGTCTCTTTAAGGGTTAAAACAAGCTCCAAGGCGTTGGTTTGCTAAGTTCTCATCGCTCTTGTGACCTTTGGATATACTCAATCTAAGGTCGATTATTCTTTGTTTGTCAAGTCAGACTCATCCTCATTCACAGCAGTCTTAGTGTATGTGGATGATATCTCGATCATGGTACAAGTTCATCTGTTATACAATAACTAAAGTCACAGTTGTCTGCCACTTTTCACATGAAAGATTTGGGTCAGTTGAGCTATTTTTTGGGACTGGAGGTGTGTAAAAATGATCAAGGGATTTTCATTTCCCAAAAGAAGTATACAACTGATCTTTTGAAAGAGGCTGGTCTTACTAATGCTAAACCTTATAAACTACCAATGATCAACATGTGAAACTGCAAGCAGACATTGGTACTCCTTTACCTGATCCAGAGTTCTATAGAAGGTTAATTGGTAAACTCATTTATCTAACAATTACAAGACCAGATATATGTTACAATCGTTCTCTCCTAAGTCAATTTATGCAAAATCCTACATCATGCATATGCAAGCGCTAAACATTTGTTAAGATATTTACTCCTCACATGGTCAAGGATTTTATTGGCTAAAAGTTCGAAGTTCAATTAACCGCTTATTGTGACTGATTGGGCTAGTTGTCCTATGACTAGAAGATCAACAATCGGCTATTGCATTCTTCTTGGTGACTCACCTATATCCCGGAAATCAAAGAAACAAAATGTGGTATCCGGATCATCCGCAGAGGTGAATATAGGGCCATGGCTCTAACTTGTTGTGAAGTTACTTGGTTAGTATCATTGTTGAAAGACTTGGGATCAAAGATCTAGGTCCAATGACTTAAAGTGTGACAATCAAGCAACCATTTACATAGCGACCAACCCCGTG
The DNA here is from genome assembly GCA_022545495.1 of Chrysanthemum lavandulifolium. Lineage (NCBI taxonomy): Eukaryota > Viridiplantae > Streptophyta > Magnoliopsida > Asterales > Asteraceae > Chrysanthemum > Chrysanthemum lavandulifolium. The sequence goes on from CM040238.1 coordinate 61,566,439, forward strand.
TTTCATGCAAGAACCAAACACATGAAGTTGATCATCATTATGTTGAGATCAAGTCAAGTCCGGATTGGTCAAACCTTCATATGTTAATACAAAATCTCAAGTGGCGATGTCTTCACTAAAGTCTTGTCTCTTGAACAACATACTAAACCTTCTCCAAGTTGGGAGTGTCGCATCTATCCACCACAACTCGAGGGAGGGTGTCAAAGTAAAGAAGGTCAGGGTAGCAAACTACCAATAGTAGAGGACTAATAATGACAACTTTTGTAAACTCTAAGTAGCTTAATTGTATCTTTTGCTTTCGTTAGAACTCGTATATAAGGATCGGTTCTTTTCATTTCATTTGAATTCAATAAAACCCATAATGTAATTCGTTAACTATGTGTTTCTTGTGTGTTTCCACTGTGTGAAAACTATCTGTTCACCATTGTCAACAATTTTGTTGTTAAAAATATTTGAATTAAAAAAAAATTAATAATAATAATAATTAGGTCACCATGCAAGAATAACGTTATCGTCGAGTCGTAAAAAGAAAATCGACATATGCGGGTGACCTGTGTCACCACTATGCATATAGCCTGACAAAGAACCTTGATAAGCTCCAAAAACTTATACAACTTCAGAAAATAGAAGATTGACTTCATCCAACTGCTCAGCATCATTCCAACTTCACAGCAACATACCAAAACTTGAATATTCATCCTTTAATGCACCAAGACGATAGTTTCATAACTATATTTCCTATCCAACTTTCAACCGATGATAATTCAACCATCATCCACAATGACCAAAGAGAATTGTAATGAGTTTTCATTTTCTTCTTTTTCACTTTTCACAAGTTACAAAGTGAATTCTCTGTTGTGAAATTGTGTCAAGCATTCTGTGAAAAAAGAAAAAACACATGGGCCACAGATTTTTTTCGTCTTTGGGCTTATATTGGACGGATGTCGAATATTCGAACCTTCTGGATTTTTTGAAGAGATCCAATGTGAAAGACAAGAAGAAAATAATAGTCATGGGCCGGGACAATGGGCCACCCTAAGTGGGGTCCGAAGGTAACATGAAGTTAGGATAGTATTTTTGGTAGGGAAGCTAAAACTATCCAGATAAATCATATGACTTTTTTTAAGATTAAATACTGTGTAATCGTACACTTTTCCTACGCAATTTTGGAAAATTAATTGGTGGTCAGGCCGATTTTCCCGGCGCCAAAACATAATCTGAAAGTCAGAGTGATCATGAGTCCGAATCACGATATCTGTATTAAAAGAAAGGGGTTCAAAATCATGCAAGCACATAATTTATTTTTGAAACACAATCCCAAACACCCTTTAGATATAACTTTAATTCATTCGTCACTTAAGGCATGATATAAGTAATTCTCATTCTTAATACTCACTTTCAAATTTCTCATATGTTTTAGCTCTATTACTACAAAAATACTTATTTTTAAGTATATGCTTTCAAAATAAGAATCATTTTCATACGAAATTTCAATTCGAACCCGTGACTTCTAAGCAATGTCTACTTAGCTAGCAGCATTCAAGTGTACCCTTTGTGTGACACTGCTACATTGCAAGCATTGCTAGTAGTTTTCCCCTGCTACCAGTGAGGATCATTTTCCTAGTTGCATGATGCCAACATTTATCAGGTATGGATCCAACGATATCATGATAAGATTTTATCTCAGACCTTTTACGTTTTACGATGGTTTACCGAGCCCACTTGCTTCTTGACTCATTTAGGGGTACTCTTGGTCCCAAATTTTAAGTGGATGGAACTAAACTGTATAAACGAACTATTTTCCAAACAGGAGGGAGGAAACTTGGTGTTATTGGCTAAAAAGATGGACCATATGCTGTGGGGTCTTTACAAACAATGCCAAAAATTCATCATATATATATATGTGGCTAGTATATATGAAATGGACATTCGCCCAAAAAAATATAATGGACAAAAAATGCCAACAGACAACCGAGACCACGCTATTAAGTTTCAACTAGCTGTTACTTTAAATGGGTTAAAGATTTTGATGAGTATATCTTTTCCCTTTGGAAGCTATACTGTCTTATGTCCATTGAGGTTATTAAACTCAAGGCGACCAGTTTTGGTCACTGTAGTGACAATTTGCGACAGAAAGTGCTTCACTATCTCGTATCCATCAAGTGACTTATTAGCCCGATTGTTTTTACCTTTAGACCCCCATTACGTTTAATTTCGTAGAGCAATGATGAAAATACAAATGAAAGTAAAGAGTTACATAAGTTAATCAACACTAGGAAAATGTTTACCAGCTTATAAAAGCAAACATGTAATTAGTATTATTGCCATAAAAAAAGGGGCAAATGATTTGTAAGGGTATCGAACTTGTCAACATTTCTTTTTCGAGATATCGATTTTTATTTTTATTTTATTTTATTATTATTATTTTTTTAATGTTGGTACTTATCTTTCAAATTAAGTTTTCTTTGGGGCGTGTACAGTTGGGGAGTAAAAACCTACTCAAAGAAGACTCTATTTGAAAGATAAGTACCAACATTAAAAAAAAAAAAAAAAAAAAAAAGATGGATACCCAGAAAAGAAATGTTGAAAGTTAGATACCTTTACAAATCATTTGCCTTAAAAAATCTACCAAGACAAATGGTAGTAATTAAAGAACTGTTTTGGATGTTTTGTTTCAATTTTTTGACATATTCAAAACAGAATCATTGATAATGTTCATTTTAAGCATCTTTCGTATCCAGGTATTAGACCCAATGATTTAGCCAAATTTATCTTTTCTTTGGAGGAGGATCTTCCTTCATATTCGGGGCACAAATGTGTCGGATTGTATGTCGTCTACCATTATAAGCTAATTGGATTCTTTTGATATTTATCATACATAAAGACAAAACCCGAAAAACAGTACTTTGTTTGTTTATAGTTTATACTCTCTTCTTTCAATTCATACAAAGCTATCCTCAGTTTTTTGACAAATAATACTTGCATACATATATTTAACCAACTTGTACACCGTTATGATCATTTGCATCCGCAAATCCGTTCAAAGGTGCACATACACGGACAGAAGACAACGCCTTATTGAAATGTTTCGCCTTCGTGCCAAGATACTCACTCCAAGTAACTGGACGGTAAAGAGGAGGATGAACTTGGTCTGTTAATTTGGAAAGAGGTGAGATTTGAACATTAGATGGTGGTCCATAAAGATAAGCCACAGATAATCTGTGTTTGGTACGGTTCACCATAGCTCGGTGCAACACACTTGGGTACAAACCATTGGATAGTATGTGAAGGAGATCACCTACATTGATCACAAGGGCACCTGGTATCGGTGGGACTGTGACCCAACCGGCTCCGTCCCTGTGAGCCTGGAGTCCACTTGTGTTGTTTTGGTGAAGGATGGTTAAGACGGTTGAATCTGTGTGAGCTGCAAGACCCATGGCTCGATCGGGATCTGGACACGCTGGGTAGGAATTTAACTGTAAAGCTGGACATGAACCTTGTGACCCAGCCCATTTCACATCTTCCATTGTTACACCTAATGATCCCAACATTAGTGACATGAGTGTTTGTGCTAACTTATTCATCTCCTCTTTATACTCTTCAATTACATCACTGCAAAAGATAATCACCAATATCAGAAAATACCATGTAGTAAGTCACAGATCCACTATTTTGGACCAAAACCTGCGCTGCCATAACAAATTATTTACACAATAAGTATGTTCTTTCTATTTTTTAAAGATCCGCACGCTGTCCATGCAATTCCTTGCAGATTTATGGGACGTATGGGATAATGGGAATCCTTTCAGAAGAAGTAATATGTATGTATGTATATCTTCTATTACTTGTCGATTTATTTCGTTTTGATAACCAGTTTTATTGTTTAAGATTGCTTATTCAAATATTTGTGATATAAGTCGATGAGTGATTCTAATGCTCAATCTTTCAAATACCTCTATGATTAATATATGCATCAAAATAGCATTACAAAACTTACCAGAATCTAGTATAACTGTTAGGCCAAAGTTTAAGAGCATGTTCATAAGGAGATCCCATAATCGTGAACCCTTCGGACCACATAAGTTTAGGAAAAAACGATGATATCCTGGCAACGCCATAGCCAGAAACACCATCAGGAGCTCGAGCCGCTTTGAGCTTCTGTTGTATTGGAAGTGCAAAAAGTTTTCTACCAGCAGCCTCCATTTTTTCTAGAAGATTTGTAGGGACGCCATGGTTGGTGACTTGAAACACACCCCATGTTTTGCATGCATGACCAACAAGATTCATGGCGTTTGGATCTGTGAGGCTAATCACAGGCACTAGATCCTGGGACAACGAACTATACGAAGGAGAACCGTCTAGTGATAACCATGCATGCGATTCAGGCAACTCTTTCATGGAATTCAAGTCTAAATGCTTTTGATTGATCATGGAAATATTTGTATGCATGTTGTATAGTGGTAATGGTATTATTTAATGAACACTTGTAATGGAGAGAATGAAGAAGATATGGTGAGTGAAATGTGATGTGAACTGTTTATAAAGGGACTAGGATTTGAAGCGACAAAAATAGTGGGGCATGTCGATAATCGTCGTTATTGTGTGTTTAGACATATATGGTGTCTATGGCTATTGTTAACCCTAGGGTCATAACAAAAGTAGATAAAAATTTATCCGGTCATTTGTGACCGGCAAATTAACTTGGCTTTGTAATTTAATAGAAATGCCTCGTGGTAACAACTTTTTCACATAAAGCTAGTTTTTTTTTTTTTTTTTTTTAGAAAGCAACATATACAAGGACCAAAACAAAACATAAAAAGCAAGATAGTTAAAAGAGAATGAGACCAAAAGAAACAAACCAAAACATACAATCCTAACCTACTCACTAAACCGAGATACATAAAGCTAGTTTTCTACTAACTAATAACAAACAAGAGATCACATTGCCTTACGAAATACGAACTACATATTATTAGCGGATATATTATCGTAATTAGGTACAAATTAAAGGCAACTTCTTCTATCCTTGAATTCCCTAATGAGCGTTATGCTGTAAAACTTTCTCCATCCTTGGCTCACCAAAAGCGTAAATGGTCGTCACCGTACTCGGGAATACAATTTTTATTGTCACTGTTCACAATTTGTGTTGCTGAAGTTGGAAGCGTTGTCGCGTAGATTTAAAGAGACTAGTATTTTTCATCAACAAATGTTTTCAGCATATTGAGATTTTCACTTACTACTCTATCTCAATTGAATAAGTATAGTAGTGATACCCTACTTAACTTACTAGCTTCAATTAAATTCCTCTAATGTAATTGTGATCCATTTTTTATTGAATAACACGAGTTTCATGTGATTGTGTCACGCACTACAACAATCGCCGCTTTCAGCGAAATTTGTGGCTTTCACGAGACATCTCCCGAAGAAGTTTTCCGGGACATATCTCCGAAAGGACCCCGACAATACCGCCGGAATACTTTTTCAAGGACTGTTTACCACTTTTACCGGGGACACGTGGGTCCCTGCACCGATTGTCTCTGTCAAACATGTCCAACGTGGCATCGTGTTTTTCTTGGGGACTCGTCCCCGGAGAAACTATTTTGGGACTTCACTTTAAGTACCCTAATTACGTTATTAGTCCGACGTGGCACGTGTTTTGCCGGGGACATGTCCCCGGAGAAGCATGTAACCACTGTTGAGGTAAACTATTTCGCCTCCTCGGGGAAGCATGTAACCATCTGTTGAGGTAAACTATTTCACGAGGACATGTCACCGGGTAAAGTCGTAAATTAAAATATGCTTTTGAACTTTCCAGGGACATGTCCCCAAGAAACTAGTCTGGCCCACTATGCGTAATATTTTTGCAAAATAGGTAATTTCATTTTTAGGAAAAATCTACAACTCATATCATAATATGCCAATTCACAACCTGTTTTACCAATGTCACAACTTTGCTTTAATATGCCAATCATAACACAAATTCGCTAAACATAATATCATATATACAACATAGTTATCCTTTCTAAAATCGCCAAAACGGTTCCTAAACCGTTAACGCATGATCATCTACAAAACTATCCAAAACTACCTATCCGCAAATGGTCCAAAAGTATAACAGTATATATCAACAAGATAATTATAATAAATAAATAAATAAATAAATAAACATACAAATAAACACATTTAACCACTCGATAACAATTTCATTCAAATAATTAAGTGTTGTTCTACAAATTACAATTCGAGATTAATCTTTCACATCATCAACATAAAATTCAACATTATTAGTACTGTCATCTTCATCATCTTCATTCTCGTGGCCATCATCATCACCAGATGCTAAATCATGAGGAACGTGATCATCAAAATCAATATCATCTTCGTCTTCCACAATAGTGATAATTGGTGGTGGTGCCTCAACTTTCACTGGTTGAACATCTATATTTATAATGTTATAATCCAACCGATCCAACTCACAGAGAGTGTGATATGTGATGAGTTGTTGTCATGTACAACATCTGGTTGTCTTCTACCACAATGATATCCGGTTCCAAATCTTTCGATGATAAGAATCTTGGACGGCCTTCCAATTACCACGTTTTCCGGAAATCAAGGTAAAGACTTGTGTTGCTTGCGTTGCAAGAATGAATGGTTCGTTTTGAAACGATACACGATCGGTCATAATTTGCGTAATGTTGTTTCTATAGGTACGTACGCTCCTACACAACTACATAATTAGACGAGTAAAATTATAATTCTTGAGCTTGAAAGATGCATGGTAAATGTAGAACAAACTGAATGAATGAAACTCTAATTTTATCAGGAAGCAAAGCATAGAACAAACAATCTTCCTTATTTACATTATCAAGTCTTAGATCCATTAAGAATAATGTTGGTAAAATGGTTTCAATACTCAGAATATAAATAACTAGTGATGATTTTGTTAGCTGAGTAATACTCCGTATTGTTTAGGGATAGATCTTACGTATAGCTGTAATATCATCTAAACAATAGTATTCTCTCATATAGTCATACTTTAACTGTTATAAGATACTTGTGACTTGCTTATCATGAAAATCTTAAACGATTTATTTTCAACGCTTTCTCATTCTGGCATAATCTTATTTTGTTAGAAAGTCACTAAACTTTTAACATTCATCCTTTTTTTCTTTGGTAAATGAATTCAATACCCCTGATAAATATTATTACAACAAAAAAGAAATAAGTACACAATGGATGTGGGTGACATCTCAGCCCAAAAAAGCAAAATAAACGATCCTTTTGTACTTAACACCTAAACTAACCTAAGAATGATATGCCAAACTTATGAGACATAATAAAAACCCTATCTAATCTGACCACAGAGACTAATGTCATAAGCGTTAGCAAACTCCATTTGGGCTTCAGTCAACCCACAGTCATTAAAATCATCATCATCATCATCATACAGGTTTTCACCATAGGTCTCCTACTTCCATTACCCGTATAAACTCTTCCTACCCACTCCACCACCACTTTTAGAGATTTCATTAACCTTGAAACTTGTAGATGCCATATAAGTAGCAGTTTCATCATAGACCTCGAGCACTTCATCATCACTATCCGTATTATCCGGATCAACACCCTTTTTAGAACTCGGAAGCGTTGATTTACAAGGTCTTAGCTGCTTACCATCATCACCCACTTGCACAAGCTTACCATGAAGCATCTGACTTTCGAGTTCATTAATCTTTGCAACCAAAGGTGTAGTATTTGGACTACCAGATGCCGTATCAACCAAATGTGTAGGGACATTACCACTAGGCTCTATATTAGCATTAGAAGCCTCATCCAATTCACCTAGAACACCAAATGCATTAGAAGTACTTACTGTTTTAGCATCCATTTTCAGTTGTCTAGACGTCTAAGCGTCCTTTGTGTTATCTTTTGAATTAGAAGCCTTGGTATTCTTTGGTGCAACAGGCCTATACTCAACCTTTTCATTGGAACACCATTAAAATTCTTTGGATTATCTCCTTTCGCTCACGATCGTAAACCCATCATTAGAATTTGAAACATTATTTGATACACCGAACTCGACCTTGCCTTTATCTACATGAGGAGGATGAGGAAATTGTCATGGTTGAAGAGGAAATGATGGATGTTGAGCAACCCCCGGATCCTCAAGAAGATACAACCAAAGTTCGACCCTCCTCGACATCGAGTCCTCAAGCTCAAATTCCTCTTCCTTCAACATTTAAACCAATACCTACTGCCATCACTAAAGAAGTCCTTGGAAATCATCTACAAGAACTTGGAGATTATGTGACTACTCAAGTTCTGAATGATGCATATGAAAAACACTACGATGTCGGGGCTGTCTATGACGATCTCAAACATAAGGTAAAGAAAGGGTCCAGTTAAACTGTAAATGTTATTGATAGGATTGAAGAGAAGGTTGAATCTCTGATTGGTGTCACAAAATGGGTAATGGAGTAGTGACTGAGGGTGGCCTCCCAGACATCAAAGCTAGACTGAAGCAACTTACTGTTGCCATTGAGGATACCATCCCTGATATCAAGGATAATTTGATATCCTTAGCCGCTTTAACTCAGTCCCTGGCTACCTCAACTCAATCCTTAGCTTGGTCGACTGGAAAGAGATTGTCATCCATTGAATAAACACAAGCCACCTTGACCTCTATCATGGATGACCTTTCAGAGATCAAAGACTTCATTTAAGGATATGCTAACTATTCTTCAGACTTTCATTTCAGCTGACACTTCAATAGTTCCTGAGACTTCAGCCCCAACAACTACTTAGGGGGAGACACCATTTGAGCTTACACCAAAACCATCAACAAATCCTCCCACTGGTAAGCAACATTTTGGGGATAGTCTACAACACACCTCTGAACCTTCACCAACTAAAGCCACGAACTTAGTTATATATCAGGCTCCCTCCTTAGTATCTGAGGAGGAGAAAGTGTGGGACGACTGGATCCTTGAACCTTTATAGTCATTCATATCCACTCAAGACATTCCTACATCTTCTCCTGCATAACCAACTGACTACACCAAAGGCAAGAAGAAAATGTTTGGAGTTGAAGACATAATGATCTTTGAGCTCCAAGAAACTAAACTCCCATTCCTTGAAATCAATATTGATCAAGCCTCATCCTCTGTCCCAACCATGCAAGCTGAATCGTCATAAGGTCGTAACTTGACTGACCACTAATTCGAATCTGGGGAGGTAGTCAAAGTCACTGTACAAGATCTTTGTTAAAGATCGTTTAAGCCCATCTAGGATATCGTAACAATGATTTGCATAGCGGAATAACAACACAAGAATCAAAACTACTTCAAACGTTTTCTTTTATTCACTATATAAAAGTAATACATAAACTAACAAACTAATATACACACGCTTTCTTTGGTATGTCTAGACTCTCATTGGGAAAGTTCTATGTTTTCTAGATACTTAATAACCTATTTCCTGCCTCTCTTTATAAACTAGAGAGTTAGGGTTACAAATACTACTAGGGACTAAATAATAAATAACTATTTTAACAAGTAGGTACCTTGTCTTTCTTTGTCTTCAATAGTCCTTTATCTTTCACATATTTTGTCATATCAACTCAATTATAATTCCCAGCAATCTTCCCCTAGTTGATAATGACAAAACCAATAAGCACAAATTTCCCCTTAAGTTAGTATGATGAAAGATAAACGAACTTCCCCTTACACCATTAAGGATCTTCAAGCTACAAAACATCAAATCTTCTTCCCATTTTTGTTATTATCGAATAGGAGTCTTCTGTAGATATGCAACTTGAATAACACTTCCCCTTAAGTGATGCATGTAAATGGCTTTATGTAGTAATTACTGATGAAGAAAACTGAGTATAACAAATTTGATGAAGAAGTTGAATTTCCCAAACTTGCGTCTTATGTCTTGTACTATCAACGTGACTCCGAACTCATTCTCCTATAAAACACATAACTAGACCGCAACCTCTTGATAAATCCTCAACTACATGAGACACTGAGCACTACAACGTAACTCCTTAAAGTGATAGCAAATGTGAGCATTAAGCACCATCAGTTTGTAGATCACACACCTTTGCTAGATTCATCAAGTCTTTGTCACATCATTAACGCACGAACAAGTTATCTCCAAATGTTGTCAGCCATTTGAGATATGATAAGAACACGCACCTGTAAAACTCAACTACAACATCAAATAAGCAATATTCAATTGTCTTCGTAATCACATCTTCAAATAATCAATAAAAAACATCTAAGTGCAATAACATCATCCTCTCTTATGTGATTGTTGCCTCAGCCAGCGATCTACTCGTAGTCCTTATTTGTATCGTTGCCTCACTTCGACGATTCTACGAACAAAAAGGGTACTCTTGTCACATAATTGATTAAAAAACCATTGCACCAAATGCGTTCATAAACAAGCCATCATCGTTTGGGATCCAAACATGTGTGCGCGAACCAGAATTAATATGACCAGAATTATTACTCCCTCCGTCCCAAATTAATTGTCTTCATTTGACTTTTTAAAGTCTTAATTTCCCAACTTTGATCTTATATATTTTTGTTTATGTTATATAATAATTGATGCAAAATATATGAATGGATTGGCTATATAATGGTTTTTCATTGGTGTAATTTTCATCAAGTATTATATAACACATACAAAAATATTAAGAATCAAAGTTGAGAAATTAAGACTTTAAAAAGTCAAATGAGGACAATTATTTTGGGACGGAGGTAGCATGTCGCTAACAGTACTAACATCCCAACTCATCCAATCACAATCAATTCTTGAATATTAAGAGACCCTTCATCATATCATTGTTTTGTGCTTATCCTGGAAATAGTCACTGACCCACTGAAAGTCTTTAACCAATTAATAGCATCTGCAAAAACCTCGTCCTTGATCAATTTATGACACACTGACTTCACCTTCCCATGTGACACAAAACAATATATCGTCTCTATATTAAAGAAATCATAAGCGTGACAATACCAATCCAATATCGGGACTATATAACCAACTGCTATAAGGCCAGTACTAATCTGAAAGTCGACCAGTACTAACCCAGAGATGCCAGAATTAAACGTGATCCATACCAGACTTAAGTATACGACCAGTACTAAGATAAGGACCAGTATTAATATGGCGTACCATGTATTTGTTCTAAGCAACAATCAGAAGACCCCATCTCCCATTAGGGTTCCACCAAACTCCTTACTGTAACGTCGTCTTTATCACATCACCACGTTCATGAAATCAAGAATATGATAGCAGTAATTTGATTCTGATTTCGCAACAGCAGTTACAGCAGATATATTAAAGTGTAGCAGTTGATTAACGTTAAGAGTAGCAACAGATATCATTTAACTGGAATGAGCATGAGAACACAACAACTTATAGGAGTAGTAGCAGATATCATTTCAAATACTCTTGTAATCGATCCTTTTTAACCTCTTGATGTCCAATAAATCATGAATAAGCTCTAAGCCTTAGATTGTGTGATAATGAATACCATTAGGGTTTAGCAAACCCTAAAACTTTGACAAGCTACTACACCATAACCATATGAGCACTGATTTATATGAACATAAATCAAAACTAGGGTTCCATTTAAACCATAAAGACCAGATCTTTCAAGAAACCCTAAAATCTCAAATCAATTGTTAGGATTTGGAAAATCCATATAGAAGAGTCGGTCACCCCGAGTCTAGTCTAGCATACGTTAGTTCATAGACTTAGTTATATTTATTGGTTATTTAGTTAGTTAAGTAACACCGTGGAGGACGAACGGGTCTTTACCCACTGTATACCTGATCCACAGCTCGTACGAGGCGTATATTGTAAGAACTATAAATACCCTCTACCTCCCAAGGTAGAGGGTTGAAGCTTTCAATTTAACCTTTCTTATTTTCTCTCATCACTTTCTCTCTCTAGAAAGCATCCCACTTCTTTCTCTCTCTAAAACTCTCATTTGGTTTGAACCATATACTTGTGTGTTAGTGTGTTACAATAACCAATATCTTACAATTGGTATCAAGAGCCATGGTTAGATCATAAAGATTGGTTGTTGTTGGTTTTAGTTGGTTTGAATTTTATAGCCTAAAATACACCAAGTTCGAATTTTTGATGGTTAAATGTGTTAAAGGTTTGTACTTTTATGTTTAGGATCATCATATTAGTTTAGTTTTGGGTTTGGAAGGATTGATTCATCTTGGTTGTGGTGTTTTTGATTGAAAATGTAAGGTTTTTGAATGTGTTCTTGGATGCGTTTTGACCCACGGATATAGTGTTCTAGGATGCGTTTTGTTAGTTCTTGACTGCGACTTGTGTTTTGTTGGCTGCGATTTGTCTTTGTTTGGCATGCGATTTGATAGATTCTAGCTGCGTTTTGTTAGTTTCTGGATCCGATTTGAGTGATTTTAGCTACGACTTGAGTATTTTATTATTATTGACTGCGTTTTGTGTGCTAAAGGACAAAACGACAAGTAGTGATTGTACTATTGAAAGTAACCTGCGACTTGATCTTTCTTTTTGGTGCTGCGACTTGTCTTCTGCGTTTTGGCTAGAGCCACTGCGTTTTGACTAGAGCCACTGCATTTTGGTCACTACGTTTTGACTAGAGCCACTGCGTTTTGATTTGAGCTTACTGCGTTTTGAGCTTATTGCGTTTTGTTGACTGTGTTTTGAGTTAACTGTGATTTGACATTGCGTTTTGATCATTGCATTTTGCATCAAGAAGACTAAGTTTTGACTTTTTTAGTTTGACTACTTGTGGTTTGACCAAAGTTGACTTTTTACGTCAAAACTTCAAACGGCCATAACTTTTGAACCGTAACTCTGTTTTCAGCGAAATACCTGTCAAAATGACCGGAACAACCTGAATATTGTGAGGCTTCACAATGAAGTCATGAAAAGAATTTTTCGAGGCCCAAATCCCCTCCGAGAGGAAGTTATTGAGGTTTTTAAGTTTTCAGACCAAATTTTCACTACAACAACAGTGTTTAATCTTCATCAAACACAACTCTTTTTATCTTCAAATCGATCCTACATCAAATTTATCACAAGTAACTTGATCAATGGCAACTCAACAAGACTAAAGTCCATTCGGGTACACCATCGAGGCCTATAACCGCTCCGAAAAGAAGATATTGAGGTTTTTAAGTTTTGAAATCAAATTTCCGCATCAACAACATACAACCAAACAACATTTCAGCTAATCCTTCAAACAATCATCACTCCTAACATACAATATTCTATCATTGTGACAATCCATCAATTAACTTAACACATTCTATTGGTCAGTGTCTCACGGTTTAGTCTTAATTTAGTAAAATCCCGCGAAAGATTCTATTTCTCGGTTTAAATCACAGACTTGTAAAATTCCGTACACAATCACATCATGTCAAACAACTCTACTCCTATCATCACCAAAATACTCAAGTTGTACGACATGATCGATGAACATAAGATTCCCATCCAAATACAACAGACGAACGTTGTTGAATCTAAAACGGCTAATTTGGGAAATAGCGATATGGTCTCACAACAACAATCACTCATAAAGGAATCTTTGTGTTCAAATTCACATGAGACAGAGTTGCACCAGATTCACCAATTGCAAACTATTTCCAAGGATAGTTGCATTGAACCTTTTCGACAACTTCATTCACACCTCACGTTACTTCTAACTGAAGACAGATACACTATGGGAATCGAACGAGCATTTAATGCACTTTTCCATCAAGAATTATCAATGTTCACGTTCACATTGTTCTTGAACTTAGAACAATTGGAACAATAACTTGACAGAGAAAAGGTTCAAGAAGCCGGTTCTATAGCTGCATTTCGGGTGATCAACAAACAATTTTAGTCATTCTTCAATGGTGAATACACTTTGTATTATGATGATCATATGACTGAAAAGTGCTTCAAGAATCACACTGGGATGGAAGCAGATGTGTTTAGAGAAACATTAATCCAACTCATGGATAATGTTATGAAGTACATTGAAGAAAGAGCACAAAATGATGACAATGTGAATGAATATCGGGTGGAATCAAGAGATAGTAGTGTTGTGTCGGGTACAACATCGGATGATGAATCAGTTGTCAATGAATCCAGAGGTACAGAGACAAATAAACTAGATACAAGCAGCAGTTTGGTGACTCTTGTTGCACAAGATGCGGATGCAGATATCAGACAAGTTACTGAACATGTGTCATGTGCTGAGGTACCCTTAACTGTAAAACAAGATGTATCTTCTAATATACTTAAACAAACTCATCATGATGCTGAACATAATTTTGAAAAATGTTCTTTGGCTGAGGCTGAGATTAAGTGTTTTAAAACAAATGATGTGGTTGAAAAGAAAATTTATGATGAACTTTCAGACAAATTTTTACAACTTGAAAAACATTGCATTTCACATGAAATTGTGATACAAAGTAAAGAAGAAACTTTTCAATTTAACAAACCATGTAAAAACCCAGAATTTCCTGAATTCCGTGAATTCTTTAAAATAAACACTTTGAAAGCTCAGCTTCAAGACAAAAACTCGACAATCAACAATCTGAAGAAACATATTTCTGTCCTGAATGTGAAAAGTAATATAGTCAAGGCTAAACATGACATCGATGTAATTAAATCAAGAAACATCGAATTGGAACTTTGTGTGGCTAAATTACTTAAGGAAATTTAGACTTTGAAAAGGCATCAAAAGGACCTAAGTGACTCAATCAAAGAAACCAGGACTAAAACTTTAGAAGAAACAAATTCTTTGATAGCCAAAAATGATGAACTCAACGCTCAACTTCGGGAAAAGGGTTTCACAATAGTTGCATTAAAGAACGAGCTCATAAAAGCAACAGGGAATAGTGTGAACACTAAGTTTGCAAACCATCAATCTTCAATAAAACCGGTAAGTTGTTAGACAACCGACTACGTTTAGATCTGAACGACCAAAATCTTCAAAAACTCGGTTTGCCTTCTAAGTTGATGTGACACAAGTTTTGACAAAACCAGTCACTTCACCTTATTTGCCTAAGAAAAATGCTCATGGTTCTGCTAAACCTCAACAAATAGCTATACCTACACCTAGCACTTCTAGGACTAGTTTGAAAGCAATGTCTAAACCGAGCATTAAGATCCAGAATTCATATGACATGAATGACTCGTACAAGAACTATAATCTAGAAATGGCTAGGAAAAGGGCACTACTTCAAAAGGATGGAATCTTAGGTGCACGACCTCGTATGATGCCTTCTAGTGTATTGCAGAACACAACTAGTAGCAGCAAAC
The DNA here is from genome assembly GCA_022545495.1 of Chrysanthemum lavandulifolium. Taxonomy (NCBI): domain Eukaryota; kingdom Viridiplantae; phylum Streptophyta; class Magnoliopsida; order Asterales; family Asteraceae; genus Chrysanthemum; species Chrysanthemum lavandulifolium. The sequence goes on from CM040238.1 coordinate 61,581,766, forward strand.
CAAAACCTAGGAGTACTCAACAAACAAATAGGAATGGTCTAGTTTCCAAGAATAATTACGTTTCGATTAAAGAAACTCCCATAGCAGATCATTATAAGAACTCTAGATCTTTTTCTGAATCCAAACAATCTGTTTGCTCGAATTGTCTGAAATGTGTCTTTAATTCAAATCATGATAATTGTTTAACAAAATCCCTGAAGAAAGTATATGCTCGTGCTAAGGTTCAATCCACTAAGACTAGAAACAACAACAATCCCATAGAACCAAAGAGCTATACTAAGGAACCTAGTAGGTAGACTGCTATAGGACCAAGGTTTTCTCTCAGCAAGTCTTCCACTGTGCATGAGAACCAAACACTCATGGATCTTGCCTTAGGTAGATACCGATGGGGAAAAGTTTAAAAATTGCTTGTCTTAGATGGATACCTATTGGTAAATTATTCACTGTTTGCAAAACCATGGTTGACCGTGAAACCCCCCAAGGGTTTGGATACTAATGTCACTAACCCATATATATGCAATCAAGTTTGTAATGTTAGTGCAGGTAGTCCTTACTCAGTTGCAGGCACATCAATTAGTCACTACATGGGATGGATCAAAATCTGGATGACTAAAGCACGAATTTCTCCTGATTCAGAAGATCAGGCTAGTCAAAGTTGATGTACATGCATAATGACGTCTGTTCACATCAGTTCAGGTCTCGTACTTCAACATAATGGCATCTACAGATAACACTTCAGGCCCCGTTCCTCAAAGAAAATAAAGGTGTACATTTCAGTGCGCTTTATCTTCAAAAGAAGAGAAATCCTCTTGTTTATGACCATTCTCATCTATATTCTCATCTACTTTCTCTATCAACGAGCTTCATGCTTATTCAGTGGTTCTACGTTCATTGAAGTATATCTTTGTTCACTGGTTCAATCAAAAATGGCATCTTCATATGCATTTTTGAGGATGAGAAGAGTGAATATACTACATGTTGACGGATGCTTGAATTATGGTCCAACGCCTAATGTTTCTACTTTCTAACGCCTAACGCATAATTCAATCTCCATTGATCAAGATGCACCAACTCCAGTTATTCCTCAAGGCATTGATAATGACTATCATAATATTGCAGTTGCACTCATGAATAATGATCCGCTCTTTGGTATTCTTTTGCAAAATCTTCACGGATTATTGTTCCTCCCAATGTGCACTCTGCAAATCAACCACATGAACATAAAGGAAAATGACAACCTCATTCGCTTGATGACATTATTGGTCAATCTTCCAGATCAGTCTCTACACGCCTCTAACTTCTCACTCAAGCCATGTTTTTGATACTATGATACTTTCCTATTCTCAAATGAACCTAAATCCTACAAAGAAGCATTGACTGAATCCTGCTGGATTGAAGCTATGCAAGAAAAGCTCAATGAGCTTGAAATACTTGAAGTTTGGGAGCTCATTCCTCGTCCAGATCGCACTATGATAATCACTTTAAAGTGGATACTTAATGTCAAACTTGATGAACTAAGAGGAGGATTGAAAAAATAAGGCAAAGTTGGTAGCACGTGGATATTGTTAGGAAGAAGGCATCGATGTTGAGGAATCATTTGCTCCAGTTCATTCTGTGGATCGACGTACATCAGATTATATGTTAATTCACATGTTGGGCATTTGACACAAATTAATTACGTCGGAGTTGATCGTTTATCATTTATTTGAAATTGAAGTTGACTTTCACAAAGGCGTGTTCTTATTTTATCTTGAAGTCGGGGTTGGTTGGACGCATGACTTTCAATGATAACTTGCTCGTGTTTAAGAATTTGAGTTGAAGACTTGGGTTTATCTAGTTACCAGCAGTCGGGTTGGATGGTTGAAGACCTGGTTAACTATCACTTTAAGGAGTTACATTTTTTTACTCAGTGTCACACGCAGATGACGTTGTGGATAATCGCAAGAGGTGTTGATGTCTCATACTTTGATTGAGTATTGAGTACTTAGAGATTTGCTTGGAGCATAAATTCTCGACACCGTTCTTCCAACATTAGTGCAAGCTTAAGATACAAATGTGGCGAATTCGTTTTCAGTTTCAAGTTTGGTATATCGGGTTTGCTTCATCAGTGGTCACTTCAAATTGTCTACATATGGGTTGATAAAGATAGTCAGAGAGAGTTTCTATAGCAGTTGATTCTCACATGATTCATTTGAGCTAATTGTGTTATTCTCAAAAGATTTCAAGAATATGAGTGTATTATGTGTTGCTGATTCTGAGATATCAAAACCAGCAAGGGGGAAGGAGACATACATTTAAACGCACAACGAGTAAACTTGATGAACTTTATACCTCTTATTAATTGAAGTAATCCCAGGAAGACAAATGTCATAACCGCAGAGAAACTCAGTGTTTAACTCGAAGCCTTTGGTGTATTATTCAAACTATTTAGGGGAAGAATGTATTATTCCAACTATTTAGGGTAAGTGGTCTCTTGACACTGTTGGTATGTGTTAACTCAGCTTTCAGTGGGAAGAAATATGAGAAGAATATTTGGAGCTTGAGATGATACTGCTTATCGACATCTTCAATATGATTTATGGTAAAGTGCTTCCGGTTAATGCTTCATGTACATAATGTTATGATGATTCCGATGGGATCGCAACCATCAGGGGAGAGGTATGTGTACATCAGAGACGCACAACAGGTTTACGTGATCAAGCTTAATCAGTTATTCCGGAGTTGATATCCGCAGAGATGATCAGTGATTCAATCTGTTACTTTGGCGTCATTGTTTCTACACTGGTTGGGTACATGTGTACTTAATGGGCTGATTGGTTATATGTAAGATAACTGGAATGAATTTGGTGAAATGAAGATGTTGATATATTGTTCTCTCGAATACACAACTGCTCAAAACCGTAGAGTAATGTGTACATCGGGGACGCACAACAAGTTCACGTGATCGGGCTTAATCATTTATTCCGGGATTGATAACCGCAGCTATGATCAGTGATTTAACTTGTTACTTTGGTGCTATCGTTTACTTCGGGGTATTGAGCTTCATACAATGAGACTGTTTGCTTCACTTTTACTACTTGGGAGAAATGGTCTCAATACGAAGATTGTCGGTTTGGGGGAAGCTACCAAAGATTCACTTTGAGAAGGCTCAAGTTCATATGATCTTTCAGGAGCCTCGAATCCTTTGGTGGTGAAAATTTAAGAGATGTTGACTACTGACTTCTACTACGTGCTGACGTGCTGATCGATATCCTTATCTCGGTAGTCATATCAATATATTCTTAAACTAAATAATATAGTCTATTCATAGCTTATGCCTAATTGTAAATACAAATTTATAAAACCAGCAAAATGAAAATAGAAAATTATAAAACCAACAAAAATCCATAAAAATCATAAAATATGAAAATACCAAAATATTGTTTTCTCAAGGCATGTCTTATGGTATCAATAACATATACGATCTTAGAAATGTCATTCAATAATGGCACGGAACTTTAGATGAAGTTCGAGCAGAAGGTGTAAATATTTTCAAAACATGTCCCAAACTATGGCTTGCGTTATTTCGATCGTATCCCACGCTTAAAACCAAGGTTTGCTATTATTTCATATATAGAACCCGTTTTTCAAAAAGGGAAAGCGTTGTGCTAAATCGATTTAACATAAAATGTGAGCACTTATCTCAAAACTAAATGAGGAAAACACGTCGCCAAAAAGACGGCTGTTCTTACACAAATATTTTTCTTTACAAAAATAATTCTTCAGAAAAATATTTGTTTTTCAAAATGGTGGAAAATGAGTTGTTTGAAAAATCAATCAGACTTGGAGTTTTCATAAATTTTGAAACTCAATCAATGAATTCAGCGTTTTTAAACTTTTCATAAAATGGGTCATTGATTGAAGGGGAGAATGATTTCAAATTTATATCATCTAACGGGCTTATTTAATCATCCTATACTTAACAGAAAAAGGTTTTTGCCAACTTTGAATTGCTAGGATATGGTTGTTAGAATTAAATGATTCGAGTTTGATATTCACATATAATCCCCATGCCTTTATATGATCTGAGTGAATGATTTTCGATGTTGGATTGACTTTTATTAGTCGATTGTTGTTTAGGTGTTGTCGACCACCATATATATGTCTATATGTGTTGACTAACGTATGCAAATAACATGGTTTATGAGAATGTTCCCGCCCCTGCTTCAACAAAAGAAGAAAAGGAAAGGGCAACTAGATCTTGGGTCGACAAAAGAAGAAATGGAACTTAATACTTTAGATCTCTGTGAATAGTCTGCATGATATATACAACTTCAGAGGTCGCATTGCATCAGCAGATGTTTCTTCCATACCATCAGCAACAACTGAAACAACTTATGTATTTCCACCACCTAACGTATCTTTGTGCAGGATAAGTAGTAAATTATCCACATTCGTTGTCTCATGATGGTAATATATTGTTTGAAAATAAATCGGACTTAAATTTTTGAAAATTAATCGGACTCAATTTTTCATAAATTTTATCACTCAATCTATGACTTGTGTCATCGATTGAGGGGGAGAGTGATTTCAAAGTATCATATTTTCAAACAATATTTCTTAAAATGGACTCGTTTGAGTAATTTTTGTTCATTCCATTTGTACGTTATGAAGTGGTGATCTAAAGTTTTGATGTTATGTGTCAGTGTATGATTTTTCGTTAAATTCAAAGATCTTTCAACATGAATTTTTTTTCTTTTACTTAAATATCTCTTAAAATTATTATACGTGACACGAACAATCTTAAATATCAAAAATTGTTCCTTATCAGTTAATTTCAAAATCAAGGCACATCTTTCCCCAAAAATTTCTAAATGATTTAAATCAATTAGGATCACAAATCTCAAAAGGTTTGAAATTTTTGATCGCGGGAGAGATTGTGATTTTAATCTCAAATCTGTTAATATGGTGATTGTTTTAGACTTTTAAAAGGCACTCCTTCCTCCATGTGCTAAACGATTTCAAATACACGATGCACATGTTGAGGGGGAGCACTTATCCAAAAACCAGAAGAGCATTTAAATCAGGCCACATTTTCTCCCATGTTTTCTAAACCTATTTAAATTACTTGGGATCCCTATGAAATCTGATAAAAGGTGATAGTTTTGACTTAAAGTTCAGGTTCTCTCTAATATGTGCTAAACTCTTTCGAATATCGACGCACATATTGAGGGGGAACCGATTAAAAGAAAGCCACATCTTTCCCCAAAATGTTTTATCTAAAGTATTCAAATACTAGATTTGATCAGGGGAGAGATAGTGATCATTTTAGAAAATAAAATCAAGACGAAACCGTGAGACAAGAGTAATTGGATCCTTCCTCCATGTGCCAAACGATTTCTAATACACAATACACATGTTGAGGGAGAGCATTTCTAAATGATCAAAAAAAAATTGAGATACAAAATGCTTTGATTCTATATCACAAGTACCTTGAATGATTTTTCAAATGGTTTTTCATTTGGTTTCAAGGCGGAAAGAACTGTACCATAAGACCGACCATTTTACTTTATGTATTGAGTTATAAGGATTGTAAGGTTAGGTATTAGTTCCCATGATCTCGCCAGAGCCGGAGGGATCTACCCAGGGACAATCCACTAGTTAGTGTAGAATTCCTTAGGTATATTGAAAAAAGGAAAAAAGTGAGAATAAGGGAAGAGTGCCGATCGAGATAGAGCTAGAATCGAATAAACCCAACAAGGTTCTAGTAATGAAGTCTCGGTAAAGCACTAAAGGGTTGAAGAATGAAAATAAATGAAAAGTGAAAAGGGTGAAAAGAAATAACCCTCCAATAATTAAACCTTAGGGCAGAAACCGGGTTCAATACATATGCTACTTGTGGTTAATAAGGCAATGCCGGTATTGAAGACAAGACGTCATGGACCCAGTGATGCACTGCACTAAACTTCCCAAGCCACTCAAGTTCTCTTAAAAGGACTTGTTTCATTCACACGGGAAACCGACATAATCTATCGACTTTCTCTTAGAGATAGTTGATATTAAAGAAGGAGACCTTCTCCCTAGTCTCCGCTCAGGAAACCAAAGTGAACAATTGAGTCTAGAGCCAAGAGATCATCACAATAAATCTCATTAGGACACACAATTCATGAAGACTTGATGTTTCACATAACGTGGAAAGTGAGAATATATATATTGAGAGTCCTACGCATTATCCTTGTGGTATTTTCTAGAACATCTGAGTGATATGTAAACGTATTCATGATGAAGATGGAAATCCTTCTAGAGCCAACATCAAACAAGCTCTTGGTGGGTGACATGTGAAATCCATCATGGATCAAGCTAGTGACAACTAGATAGAAACAATGGGGCGATTCACTCTTGAATCAACCTTGGTCTAGGAAATGAATCGACGAATTCTTTTGAAAAACCTTTCGATGTGCTCCACAGTTCTTTTCTCTAAGCACATCGAATGCGCGATAATTTCACAATCAAAAGTATTTATGATTGAAACTTGATTTCTTCTCATAAAACCTTTGTGGTATTGCAAAAATCTCTTTCTTCAGCAATACGCGATTGTTTTCAAATCAATTTTTCATCAATCAGTGAATCTCAATTCGCTGGTTCACTCATTCCATGTTGTCTACTTTGGGACGCTCCGGTTTGAGAACAGATAGATCAAGCTGCGAAACCCTGTCAAGGAGATTCTTAGGAATTCTAACTGATCACATGTAGTATTTATACTGATCATCGGGGAACCATGGTTCTTGCAACCCTATTCAACGAAAGTGAACAAAGACACTTTCGTGTGTTTTATTGCGAACTGTTGTTTGCAGGAACATCTTACGGTTGCAGTTGATTGATATTGAGAAGTCAATTCATAAACGCATGCTCACATTACACACTCATAATTGAAGAAAATCATGACAACCAAAGATGTACAACAATGCTTCCGCTACTCTGATGAAAAGATGTCATGATCCAGAAAGTGTGAGCATGTCGGTCTAGAAGTCACAATATCACATGGTGGCGATACAACAATGGATGATCCGGAGATTTGCTATGGCTGATGATCTCAAAGAAAGCTCAAAGATCACCAAGTCACGGAACATTCAAAGACCTCCACTGAAAGTACAAAGTATGCAGAATTTGAAGAATCACTACTGAAGCACAAAGATTGCGGAACTTGAAGAATTGAAGTCTACGAGCTTGGAACTGAACTTCATGATTGAATGCTAGGATGAAAATTGTGATTTATAGGGTGACCTCCCTTAAGGGGAGATTGTTAAGATTTGGAAAATCCATATAGGAGAGTCGGTCACTCTGAGTCTAGTCTAGCATATGTTAGCTCGTAGACTTAGTTATATTTATTACTTATTTAGTTAGTTAAGTATAACCGTGGAGGACGGACAGGTCTTTACCCACTGTATACGTGATCCACAGCCCGTACGGGGCGTATATTGTAAGAATTATAAATACCCGGTTAGAGCTTTCAATTTAACCTTTCTTATTCTCTTATCACTTTCTCTCTCTAGAAAGCATCCCACTTCTTTCTCTCTCTAAAACTCTCATTTGGTTTGAACAAAATAATTGTCTGTTAGTGTGTTACAATAACCAATATCTTACATCAACTTTCATAACAAGCTAGGGTTTTGATCAGTTAGAGTTTTATAAAACCATTAATTTCATTTATTGCTTCAAATATTCATGACAAACAATTAATAACAACCGCTAAAGAACGAGTATTGCTAGAAACCCTAAAAATTCGAAATTTTATACCTCCATCTGCAGCAGCTTTTACGACTGAATAACTTTCGACTCAGACCTCAGATGGAAGATCCCTCCGGTGAAAAGCTACCCAGTAGTACAGAGAATGTCCACAATAAATTCCGTCCCAATCCAACAGTTAACGAAAAAGTTATCGCTGTTTGAAAACAGCCTTGCAGAAAGATACGAAAATTTGTAACAACTTCGAATTCTCCATCTTTTCTTCGAAAAACCTTGTAGATCCTAGGTATCAAGAGCCACCCGCTCTGATACCAATTGTTAAAGATCGTTTAAGCCCATATAGGATATCGTAACAATGATTTGCACAGCGGAATAACAACACAAGAATCAAAATTACTTTAAAGGTTTTCTTTTATTCACTATATAAAAATAATACATAAACTAACAAACTAATATACACACACTTTCTTTGGTGTGTCTAGACTCTCATTGGGAAAGTTCTATGTTTTCTAGATACCTAATAACCTATTCCCTGCTTCTCTTTATAAATTAGAGAGTTAGGGTTACAAATACTACTAAGGACTAAATAATAAATAACTATTTTAACAAGTAGGTCCCTTGTCTTTCTTTGTCTTTAACATTCCTTTATCTTTCACATATTTTGTCATATCAACTCAATTATAATCCCCAACAATCTTGGTGAACTCCAGGCAGCTGAAGAGTAAAGAAAGGTTAAGGCTGCTTCAAGGAAGGATATTCTTAGTGTTGCAAATGAGGAAGCTCAAGCATCCGACAAAAACATCAAGTTTGACAAAGAATTCAAACAGCTTCAGCTTTAGGAACTGAACACTGCTAAGGAGAAACAAAAAGCCTAGGTTGAGAAGAGGATGTATGTATGGGAAAACTATTAGAAGAATATGAAATTTTTCAGGAAGCCTTGTGTGATCACTAATATCATAATCATTCCCAATACTAAACTTTTGAGTGTAACCGTTATCATTGGCGACAATGATAGAAACTTTGAAGTCATAACAAAGTTCAAAAGGAGTATGTTTGGTTACAAGGAATGGGAGATGATGTTGGCTATCCTGAACAAGGAGAAATGGGCCAATGTTGTTGAATTAATCAATACTCTAGGAAAAAGGTTTGATGAAGTCAGACAACAAGATAATTTCATAGGTATTGATACAAGGAAGCCCCTAAGTATTCAAAATCCTCTTAAAACCTCACCCTTCAAAAGAAAAGGAAGAGAACTGTGGAACATGAACCTGAACCTTACGTTGTTGCTCTTCATTGCAACAGGATCCCCTTGAAGGAGTTGCGTTCAGAGAAGATTAGATAATTGAAACCCCTAAACATGGTATCTTCATTACTGATGTGTTTGATAAACAAGCTTTTCAAAGAGTTCCTTAATTGCACAAGGTGGACACTGAGACTCTCTTCTGCTACAAGATCACTACACTTAATGAAAAGAGTCCTAAAGGCTTTAGGCTGGTCAAGATATGGATAACATCATTAAAAAGAGGGAGAACAGGCACATCCTTATCTCTAAGAAAGTGAAGATCGAAATGATGTAGATCATGGAGGACCAAGACTGAAAAATAAACATGTTGTTATTTATGTTTAAGTGTTTTGTGACTTATGAATAATAATGATCTTTAACTATCAGTATATGTTCAACATTTACTTCACTTTAATTCAGTCATAAGAAGAAGTTGTTTTGCTCACTTACACTAAAAAAACCTTAGCTTATAGTTATATCCAAACAGGGGGAGATTTTTGGGCCAATTCAATGCCCAATTATCCTTGTCTAGGATTTGAATAGAAAATACTCTAAGTGTAAATTAAGTCACTGAATGTCGATAACATACAGGGAGTCAATATCAGACTTCTTCAAATTCTAAATAAAGACTCATCACTCCCTGAGGCGGAACTCAGCTTGTGAAGTCCCTGAACCAAGAAGAAGAGGATGAGTCAGTAAGTGATGACAATAGCTCACCGAGTCCTCTTTGATCTCCTCAACAAACCAAGGCATCCTGAACTAAGATACTTAGGAAAAGTATCTAAGTCCCTAAAATAAATAGGCGGGAAATTTGTTGAATTGATAAGTAAAAGCTCCTTATCAAATAAAGTCAACAAAGTATAAGAGTTAGTATAAAAAGGGTAAAAAGTTGTTAGCACTGTACGTTACTTGTGTACCTTCCTAGTTAGATGTTTGATATGTCTCTATTACCTCACGCGTATCAACCTTGAGTTTCCTATATAAGGGAATGTTGTATGTAAGTAAATGCTTATATCGTAGAATTAATGTAGGGATTTGGTGGTCACCCGATTGGCTATAAAACATGCATAGGGGAAGATAAACACACAAAGCCATGCAGACCAAAACCTTAATTAGACGGATCTTATATTCAGTGCTATAACCTAATCTAAAACATAAGAAGGGTGTTTATGATTACTTACTTGTTATTAGTGTTACTAGTAAGCTCCACGACCTTTCTTTAACTACACAGAATTCCTTCTTCTTGATTTTGAGGCTTCACAAACACTTCATGGATTTCTTGGGGAATATCCATACTTCAACAGTGTCATGTATCCACTGGTACTACGCAGGTAGAAATAGGGAGTCGAACCTATGCAAGTTAAGCGAGCAAGAAGCGGGGTAGACCATTGGATCGACTAGAAGTCGACTAATGGAAGTTGACTTGCGGAAGTCAACTTATGAAAGCCGAATAATAGGATGTAGCAAAGGGTTTTAGAACCCTTTAGTGTTTAGTTTTACCGATCGACCAAAGAGAGAGAGGGGGAGAGCTTTTTAGGGTTTAGAGGAATTGAATAAGGACCCCTTAGAATGGCTTTGTATTTATAGGCTCCAAGGAAATCCTATTACTTGTAGAACAAGTAATACAAGTTTGACAAGAAGTAAAAATCACCCCCTCTTGGGGTTCGATCGACCGTCCAGACCCAAAGGGTTTATGGTTTTGACGTTTTCTACCCAAATATTTATCCCAGATAAGTATTATACTTTGGGTAATTATCATTTAACCCTTAAATGAAAATATTGTAATATTTAAAATTCTATTTAGTGTTCACCGGTGTGACCCTTCGGCATTTGTGTGAAGGCAAGTGTGAAAGCTGTTATGTATTTGCACACAATCCTTTTAGAATCATACTAGTGCAAAAACATCAACATAGGAATTACTTTCATTGTACCTAGTGGTCTCGAGCATGACAAAAAAGCACCTCGCTCACAAATACCGATTCAATACCCAGGTAGTGATTCACGAACCTCAGCAATAGCTCAACTAAGTTCAGGTATATAAATTTATCCCTTCGCATGTTATGAATTTTTTGGAAAGTACCAAACATGGATGCTCATATGCGTATGGATTTATGCCCATGTATCAAGTGCTGTAGAAAAATGACACTTTATACACTTTACACATTTTTCCGGAAAGCATACCTAGAGGGCTAAAAAATTAACGAAACTTGTAGGTATCTTTCTGATAACTTATATTTTAATAGTATGTACAAGTTTGACCTCAACGACACACGGAATGACATTTTTCAAAATCACAGGTGTTATGCCAAACACCCCTTTTTACCCACTTTCACTATCATTTGAGCATGGCTCTTTGACAAACTTAATAATCTGTAAATACAACTTCAATAGGACTCAATTACACTTTGTATTTTCAAAATACTTTAACTCAACAGCACGATGGGGTTTAACTCGTCAAGCCTGGTATCTACACATTTACTTGCCTAATCGTCTAGCAAGCACTTCCATTTCTTGTTAGCATCTCAAGGCTACTACCCAATCCATTGTTTAATTCAAACAAACCTACAAATGGCTAAACAAAAAAACTGTAAACATTATACTTAGTTAGTAAATGGTAATAACAAGTTATCATATATCATAATCAAAGCATTACATATACATCAAAACTAAATCCGCTTAATAATTCACATACTTACTTGCATACAAATCACACTTGCCCACATTAACATGTCTACACATCATAAAAATCAACATATTCCATATCGTACCTTGGTTAGTCCCAAAACTAAACAAGAAACTTGCGTTAGTTAGTCAACCTAACTAGCCTAGTTCCAACTCCATATCCAAACCTCTTCATTCATAAATCTTAAACACTTATGAAATCAAATATACATAAAAAAATTATCATTCAATATCATAACATATTATAACCATCTTTACTTACCTCTAATCCGTAGGTAATCTAGCAAAAATCTAACATCCTCATTCTTGATTCCTAAACAAGAATCAACATAACACTTAACACTTCTTAATGCATAACAATAAAGGGTTTTCTAACACTACCCATCTCATCTCTAACATGATTATGATCATTACCATGATCATATAAGAAAACTCCCAAAATTATCAAATAATTCTAAAACCATTAAAGGAACTTAACCTTTTTACATAAATAGATTCATTACTTGCTTAAAAATCATCTTTAAACAAAACCCCCCAAGTTATCTAAAGAACCCTAAATCAAAATGCTACTAAAACTTGGATTAGAGGTCACTTACTTGTAGGGATGATTGATATGGACTAAATTCTAGATTTGGGACCTCAATATTTCTTTAATTCTTCACTATAAATTTCTTGTTTTTCCTTCTCTTGTTCTTCCTCACGTCTCACCCACAAACAAAAATAATTGTCTGGAATATTATGGAGCTAACTAGTTATAACTTGGGTAAGAGTTTGTCACTTTGGCAAGAATGGTCCATAAAGTCTCCTTCTCTTCTACTTTGACCACTTAATGTTTTTTCATAAATATATAACTTAAACGTTTTACTAATACTTAACTTAAGTTTGACTAGTAGCTGACTTTATACTTCAAACATTTGACTAACCAATCAAGTGAAGTCTTCTAGCATTAAAAGTCATGGTCAAACTATCTCAACGGTATTTTGGTAATAAATTACTTAAAAATCGGTTTTGGGGTGTTACAATGTTCTCGTAATACTTTCCTACTCTCTTGTTTTTGTGAATTTATTTGTTCTCGTATAGTGTTCTTGATATTTTATCGCATGGCCATGATTTCAGAAATCTTTTTCACACAATAGGCCCAAGAAAAATATCCTTCTGCAATATATTTCAACTTGGAGTTGCAAATTGCCATATTGGTAAATAAGCCAATTTTCCTTACCTCCCACTGATCTTAACGTTAGTACACAACGTTACGTTTTTACACAGTATTTGGAAACTAAGTCTAAACCCAATGAAAAACAAAGTTGAATGTCCTATCACCTCAGGGCATTGGGATAATACGCCACGATTGGAGAATGCTAATAACTTTGATCTATGTGGTCGCTTCTCGACCACGGTCATTTTGAACATTTGCGCTGCAAATGCATGTGAAATTCAACAGCTCCTCCAATGTCTCTTATTTCACAATAGTTTCTTTCATTATCTTAGTCTCCCACTATGATAACTAGCTAAGAATACCTTTTAGAATGAAATGTCTTTCATTCATCGATTCAAAATATGCTAAGTAGATACTCATAGTAACGTCTCGTTTGATTTTCACGAGTCTACGACGTTACTTCCGATTCTCAACGATTGATTTAGCTCGTACAAGAAAGTGTTCGTGAGTAAACAATCACTACTTCAAATCTTTCTGACGTTCTTCCCAAAAGAACCACTGGGCCTCACTTCTTAATCCTTTTGATATTATTTTTTTACTATTTATGAACCTAAAAGAGTTTTGGTACCCACGATTTAGTCTACTAGATGATGGATTTAGCTAAATCGCGACACACTCAGCTTATAGCGTTCAATGATGCACTTCATTTTATCTATAAATAGAACAAAATTCAATCCATAAATTAGAACCGTAACTCCTTGTTACTGATTCTCCTAACCCCATTAGAACTTTAGTACAAGCCTCTTTGAAACAGCGATGTAGTTGCTCGTTTTCTGATTTGGGATCCCATATTTCAATCTTTTAAGTCACTCAGATTCTTAATTTGTCTACAACAACTCAAGATCAACCAAACTATCTTGCTCCATTGAGCAATGTACATTTTGTTTAATGATTTTGACATCCTCCCACTAAATCTTGCAATACTAAGAATTCTCTCATAGATCATCCCTGATCTATAAATTCTTTCATGCTTTGTACTCTTAAATTAAATGGTCCAAAAATAATTTTTCCACATGCTCTCGTTTTAGTTGCTTAACTCTGAGTTGAACTCCTCTAATTAGGTCCGTTTAAGGACTTTCGGCTTGAGCACATTAAATTGATCATGTTTAACTGGTTCTAACCCAGATAGTTGTTCCTCTCATAAAACATCTTTCAGCTTTACCTGAACATTCCAAAGCAGAATGAGATATCACTCATGATCTACAAACTCATGCCCTTTCAATTTTGACTTATAGGATATGAAATACTACCCAATAGTATATGAGCTTTACCCAATCTCTATATTTCTAGAAATACCATCACTCAAGTATTCCTCTTTTATAAGAAACCTTCTTTATTAAATATCTGAGATATTTAATCGCATTGCATGTGAGGTACAGACCTTGATTCTATCAAGACTCGAGATTTAGGCATTATTTTCAAGTATCAGGAATCTTATTTTATTCAGATTCTGGTAGAAATATTCTATAAGTTGTTCCATGCCCTAGATAGATTTTCCCAATCAAAGATTCTTGTTACTCTGAACTTCCACCCTAGATAGATTGCATCAAAGTCTATGATTATATTTGATCCTCTATCCCAGATAGATTGCGTCAAAGTTTATCCTATTTAGCTCAAAAGCTTTTTGTGAATATTTCTTTTACTTCACCAGTTCTTTTGAAAAGAACCCATAAAGTATGATTACCTCTTGAATAGGCTTGATAGATTGTTTGTTATTTATAGATAAACTATGATCACCTGTTGATTAGAACAGATAGATTGTTTATTATTTATAGGCATATAAATATTTTGGATAACTCTAAGTTCTCTAAAACTTATTAGTTACAGTTTTTTAAAACAAGAAATGCCAGATATATTGAATTTTAAAAATTAAATGTTTTAAACCTGAAAACATTAAGAAAAATAGAAGTTTCAAAAATAAGCCTTGAAACGGGCAAAAACCAGTTTAAATGTTTTAAACCTGAAAACATTAAGAAAATTTTAAATATTTCAACTTTACATACCAACTCGTAAAGCTTCATTAACTTCGGCTCCTTACAAGTCTCCATAAAATTGAGTAGGTATGAATCATACTCTTATGGTAGAGACAACATGATATTGAATACTATAAATGCCTCACTTACAGAATTTTCAATCTTTCGGAGACGATTGAAAAGTACTTTCATGACAGTGAAATGAAACCTTGCAGATGTGCCATGTCGCATGTGATTATTTATTAACTTATATGTTATGACAAAGATCTCAACATTCCTTAATTTAGGATGTATATCCCAAGGAATTTCAGGTTTTCAATTTATGGATGTGAGGTGACATAGTCACCCTTTCACCACGTTAAATCGGGTGATTAGGTATTTTAGGTATTTCATCAGTTAAAACCTTATTGATGAAACTGTATCGCTCCAGTCTTGAATGGTTCGCATAGTCATAAGGATTAGAAAAATGATGTATCATGTTGTAGTATGCCATTTATAGCTTTAATAAAGACAATCAGTGAACTCAATCATCTTATCGTAATAGCTACCAAACCCTATAACTTCTCATATTACACTAGGATACATAGTATACCATCAGAAGGCACCTCTCTAGGGCATAAACTACCTTGTGACAGTTTCTAGGTATGCGTTTTGCCACCACCAATTGCCTTTGAGAGACAACTCCTAGGGCTGAGACTCTGTGGAATCCAAAGATCTGGACTCAACTAGGGTATGAATAACATTGATTAATTAACTGCAGCGGAATAATAAGAACACAATCAACATCACTAATAAGGTTTTCTTTATTCAAACATGATAAAGAAACTAATACATAAACTACTAACTACTAATATACACACGCTATGTTCGTGTGTCTAGACTCCCATTGGAGAAGTCTTCTATCAATGGATCATCTCATAACCTAGACGTCGCCCTATTTATATAATAGAGGGAGGTTACAAGAAAACCCTAGCTTACTAACAAAGCTATCTAACTATTACATATTAGGTCCTCATTGTTTCTTCTTTTTCTATTTCTGCTTGTAGGTTTTGCAATTATCAAATCTGTAATTCCTAACAATATTTCCCTATTTGATATTACAAAACAATCTGCATAAAGAAACAATGCTAAAACATGTCATCACAATAATAAGCTGCACATCATGAATCATTTTCCCCCTTTTTGTAAATCTAATAGGGATCTTGTGTAACTCGTAAACGCTTCCCCTCAAGTGATGCATGTAGATGGTAAGTATATGAACAATAAGCTTCCCCTTAAAAATATACTAACCATCTCTTGAATCTCGGACGTTTTAGGCTCTATGTAGTGATTACTGATGAAGAAAACTTAGTATAACGAATTTGAGGAAGAAGTTGAATTTTCCAAACTTGCGTCTTATATCTTGTACTATCCACGTGACTCCAAACTTATACTCCTATAGTATAAGTAGACCGCAACCTCTTGATAAACCCTCAACTAATATGAGACACTGAGCACTACAACGTAACTCCTTAAAGTGATAGCAAATTTGAGCATTAAGCACCTTCAGTTTATAGATCTCACCCCTTCGCTAGATTCATCAAGTCTTTGTCACATCATTAACGCACGAACAAGTTATCTCCAAAGTGCACCACTCACCTTGAGATATGATAAGAACACGCACATGTGAAACTCAACTACAACATCAAATAAGCAATATGCAATCTTCTTCGTAATCACATCTTCACATAATCTCCAAAACGAGCCATGAAATAATAAGCATCAAATGAAAACATCTAAGTGCAATCAGATCATCCTCTCTTATGTAACTGTTGCCTCAGCCGGCGATCTACCGTATTCCTTATCTGTATCGTTGCCTCACGTCGGCGATTCTACGAACACCAAGGATACTCTTGTCACATAATTGATTAAAAAGCCGATGCACCAAATACGTTTCATAAGAATCACATCGTCCAGAGTCCAAGGGCGTCAATGGACCTATAATATGTGTTTTCCAATATCAATCAACACTAGCAGCACAAACCAGAAGAATCGGACAACACTAGCAGCAATAACAAATATATCAAGGCTAGCAGAAGAAACCATAAGCAGACCGGTAGGAATGATATAATCAGTAGTAAGTCATAACCACCAGTAGGAAGCAGTAGGAACTCCCAACAGTAGGAACCAGTACGAATCAAAATATGCAACCAGTAGGAACATCAACAGTATCACCAGGAGGAATATAAGTACCACCAGGAGGAACAGTAGAAGTACCATCATCAACTGATATTATACTATCAATCCAACCTTTTAATGCCACAAAATACCTTCCATGAAGAACACCAAAGAGCTTACAATAAATGAAATTAAGGCAATAAAAACCTGAACCAACAGTAGAAATATCAACGAGCAGTAGTAAGACTCTTATTCCATCAAATTCGCACCATGTCATCCAATTTAAAAGCTAACCCCACATCGTGTACCAAACCCACGTGATCAAATGTACAACAAGTACCAAACGTACCAAACTTTCAATATTAAATCTCGGTAGAACAAAATTAAATAATACAATCAGTACCAAACGTGGGACCAGTATTAAAAAATTAACCTAGATCCGACCATTGTAGATTCCATCGTCTGACCAGTATAAAAGTATAGCCCCACCATCCGAATATCATCAATTGAATATTAAATATCATACCCACGTTATCACTAACAACGAAAGCATGAAGTAGGGACCACCGACCACATATTTGACCAATGCACACATAGCCACTGACTCACAAAATCATTCACCAATCAGTGGGGCCCTCGTCTGATTGAGGTACCAGTATAGGATCGACCAGTGGTCACGTGACAATTGGTAAAATAGCAAAAGCGTGTGAATTGGCAATTAATTTGTCATGTGAGATTGAGAACAACCAATCATATCAAGAAGCCACTGACCAATAAAACGGAGTACAAAATCAATATTGGTACGAGGTTACCTGTTTGACTCAGAAACAAAAGTCGATATCGTGAATAAACAAATTATCATCATCAGATCTGCTGCCTCTTTTCGTTGCCTCTTTTTGCCTGCCGCCTCTTTTCTTTTCACATCTGCTGCTATAGAAGAATTAGGGTATAAACCCTAATTACATGAAAACCTTATAAACCCTAGATCGAGAGCCACGAGGCTCCGATACCAAGTGTGGAATCTAAAGATCTGGACTCAACTAGGGTATGAATAACATTGATTGATTAACTACAGCGGAATAATAAGAACACAATCAACATTACTGATAAGGTTTTCTTTATTCAAACATGATAAAGAAACTAATACATAAACTACTAACTACTAATATACACACGCTATGTTCATGTGTCTAGACTCTCATTGGAGAAGTCTTCTATCAATGGATCATCTCATAACCTAGACGTCACCCTCTTTATATAATAGAGGGAGGTTACAAGAAAACCCTAGCTTACTAACAAAGCTATATAACTATTACATATTAGGTCCTCATTGTTTCTTCTTTCTCCATTTCTACTTGTGGGGTTTGTAATTATCAAATCTGTAATTCCTAACAAACTCCGACACCAATCGGGCATATTTAGTCTACCATGCAGCCTTGGGTCCACTATGGCAGATAGCCTATAGACAACCATAAAAGCCAGTGTCTTTGTAAATCATTGATCTCTGCTAGGACATACGACCAATGAATCTAATAACCACTTCATCCCGCATCAGCCATGTACCCACAGACCGTGCTAGGGAATCATGTGTCTGTAGGGTTTGAGCTAAGAGATTGTAAAAATTATGGACGGCGCATTAGTCTAAGATTAAGATGAGGAAAGACATTAAACCCATAGGTTTACTAGTCTTTACTTTTATATCTAGTATTAAAACGGTTTTATTCAGAAAGTCATTTTACGTATGAACCATGCATAAATTCATACCAAGATTTGTGAAATTTATAAAAAGACAAATCCTTTTCTAATAAAAGATGTCTAAACTCAGGTTTATCCTTCATATGCATTTTTTAGATAGGTTGGTTAAATTCATGGAATGATCTATTTTATTACGCGAACTTTCTATCACTTAGTGCTTAAGTATACCCTTTTCCCATTACTTTAGCAGAGACGCCTCATTTTATTATGTACCTAAATAATACAAGTTGACATATTATTTACATATAAGCATGCATATCAAAAATAATAAAACACTACAGATACATCCAAGCAATTTTCTAACGTTGATCCTGAGAGCCACTTCGGGAATCAACTTGGGTCTATCTAAAGGTTAAACATGACCCAAGACAAAAAGGCTTCATTGTATTTCGTGTCTTTTCAGCATCGCATGTGATATTCTCCTTTCCTCCTGGTGGATCGTCACTCATTTGTGCTCCCATTGAATCTCCTCTCTCTGTGCTCCATAGGTTCTCTTACCTTTTATGGGCTTCCTTTCGTCATGTCCGTCTTGGTTTACATTTAATTAAAAGCTATTATACTTAAAATTAAATTATAAAAGGTAATAAACAATGGCACGCAGGCCTCCCTTAAACTCAAAAAAGTATAAATATAAACATGTAAAAACTACATCACAATCACGCAATTTATATTTTTGGTGTATGGCTCAGGCTCGTGTCATGTATGATTAACAATTAAAGAAGGAAAGTACTATTAAATAAACTACAAGTGAAAATACTTAAGCTATTGTTTGCTAGGACATACCATATATACACACGCACCATATATATAGCTCATCCTAAAAGTACATGCAAACCACGAGTTTCACCCGTATTGTTTTGCACCAATGTAACCTGTCATTCCCAGAATGATGGTTCTTACTTTATTGCTACATATTGTCAATTTAGGAAAATTTTTGACTTTCAAAATTTACAAACCCTAATTAGGGTTTTCCCTATTTGCTTAAATTTTAAAGGGAAAATTCTCGAAATAGACCAGTTGCCTTAGGGCACATCACTTTTCAGACCCTTTTTTTGGCGTGCTTTTTTAGACCGGTTGTCTTGGCAACTTGCACTACCCAACCATATGTCGCCATGTGTCCGACATGATTGTACTAAAATTAGGCAATTCAGAGCAGTTGCCCAAAATGTACACCAGTTTCCTTATGACTCAACACCTCGTAATCAGTAAAGTCACACTTGTCGCTTAAGGGGTTGAGTTGCTCAACGTGGCAGTTGCCAACGGTGTAGTTTCGGCTCACCCAAAGAAAAGGTTTGGAAAGTGATGTGCCCTAAGGCAACTGGCTATTTTGAGAATTTTCCCAATTTTAAAAGCATACGACTTAGGTAACAAGAAAACCTAAGTCTCAATGTTTTTTTTTGGAATTTTTAATATATATTTGGCAATCCCATATTTCAAATATTTTAAAACCATAGTTTTCATATTTGGCAATCCCATATTTCAAATAAGATAAAACTGAAAAATAATGAGTTTATAGAAACTCTTAGCTTGGTCACCAAGATTTATGCTTAGTCAAACTTTGTGATCCCATCTGGCTAAGATACATAAAATTGACCCTCCCAGGGTTTAGGTTAATCTGGATTAGTTTTACTTGCTAATCAAGTAATATTGTTACCTTATGATCACCTTTGTAAACCCGGGGTTTCCATAAATAGTATTAGCATATTTTTGGGAAAATTTTCACTTTACTAAAAATACCTAAAAGCATGGATCGTAATTAGAAGACCAAAATTAATTGCATGTAAAGAAAAACAAATCTAATAAGCCCTAGTTCTTGTAATTATGGCAACACCAATTTGGGTTTCTATGTTTGATCCCGAATACCCTCTATCCTCATAAAGTCGACTCCTTTAGGGTTTAGAAAACCCTAATCGATCAATTTCATGAAATACAAACATGTAAACCCTAACTTAATCACAAGAGTAATTAAACCCTAGTTGCCATAAAAACAAAAACCCTAACAAACCCTAAAATACAAATCAACCTAGCATAACCAAAATCAAGATTTGATTTTTATGATAATATTAGTAATTACTAAGAACCTTAACTAGGTTATATTATATTAGAGTGGCTCTAATACCACTTTACGTATTTGGTGGTCACCCGCACGGCTATAAAACATGCACAATGGAAAATAAATAGACAAATTCGTGTAGACCAAAACCCTAGTTAGACAGACCTTTTAATCAATGATATAACCTAATCTAACACCTAAGAAAGGTGTTTAGGATTACTTACTTATTATTCATGTTATGCGTAAGCTCCACGACCTTTCTTTAACTGCACGGAACACATTCTTCTTGATCTTGATGCTTCACGAACACTTCTAAGGATTTTAGGGGAATATTACCACTTAGATAGCGTCAGGTACCCACTGATACAACATAGGTAGAACTAGGCCTTCAAACCTATGCAAGTTAGGCGAGCATGAAACCGGGTAAACCTTTGGATCGAATAGAAGTCGAATACAGGGATCGACCAAAGGGTTTTCGAACCCTTTGGTGTTTATTTCGATCGGTCAACCAAAGAAAGAGAGAAATGAGAGCTTTTTAGGGTTTATAGGATTTGAATAAGGATCCCTTAGAATGCCTTTGTATTTATAGGCTTCAAGGGGATCCTATTACTTGTAGAACAAGTAACACAAGTTTGAAAATAAGTCAAACTCACCCCCTCTTGGGCTTCGGTCGACCGTCCGCAACCCTCAAAGGATTTGTGGTTTAGTCGTTTTCTACCTAAATGTATATCCCAGATAAATATTATGCTTTGTAGCTACCATTTAACCCCTAAATGAAAAGACTACTATATTTTCATTTCCTCCTTACTATCATTTTATTTCGTAACTCGTTTCTTATTTCCACTTGCTTGTTCTATTTAGAGTGCAGCGGTGTGACCCTTCGGCATTTCTATGAAGGCAAGTGTGAAAACCGTTGTGTATTTGCACATAATCCTTTCAATTAATATGTTAGCATTTACGAGAACATTTACTCCTCCTAAAACTAAGTCTCTAAACATCCTCAATGGTTAGGATAGTTTTTACATAAACATATAACTTTGGTTTATGTTTAAGAAAGTGAGGAAATAACCTTAAACTTTGTCATTCAACTTTGATTGTTATTCCGCAAACAATCATAGTAAATTCTTTTATTCATATCTAATATGAATTTAAACCTTGAAAACCTTGTTGTGTTATTATTGCTTAAACTGTTTTGTGTATTATTGCTTTAAACGTTAAGTAAAAAAAATGACTAGTAATTTAACTTAGTTCTTAGTTATAATTACTCTAATAGTGAACAACAATCATGTAATTCGTGGTTTGTTAATTTGGTTTCTATCTAAGTTATGTCTTCAATTACTATTTATGATTGTGATTTTGACTGTTTTTCAATTGTTATGTTAGATTAGATCACCTAGTATTTTATCTACAGTTTGCATGAAACATATAATACTTAAATAAAATTATGGATTACTTGTTGGTTAATGTGTATTATCTTGTTCGGGTGACAAATGCTATTTAACTTGATACTACGTAATTATTTAACGTTGCACTAAGATTTATATGAACTATATATAACTTGTCTAGGTTATGTGTTTGTCATAATTGTCAAACGTTTTTTGTATTTTTTGGGTATGTTTGTCAAAAATAGATTATGTTGGTCTTTGATCTTGGTCTTTATTCTTTCATTTGATCTTTGTGATGTTGTTCTTTGAAAAGATTATAAAATAGATTATTTTTATAAAATACGTAAGAACATTTTATTTTTAGAGATTATGAAAGATTTTTTTTTTTTTTTTTTTTTTTTTTTTTTTAAGTACCGTCTATAAAATAAAAATTATTTTCTAAGTTGCTTATTTTTTTTTAAATAATCATAATCTCACTATAATCTCATGTGTTTAACATAGCCAACAAATACATGCAGCCCAAATGATTTTTGCTTGTAAAACTGTTAAGTGGGTAGAACACTTGAGGCACATTTTGGTAGCATTGTAGGAGCGTGACCAACGCATTAGGTTATCAAAGTATAAGGTTTAAAGGACGAGCCAATAGACATCGAAACTAATTTCGGATGTTCACCATAGAAACCACTCAAAGGTGAGACAAAAAATATAGTTTAATTAACTTCAAGTTTAATTTAGTTTTAAACCTGATTATCTATTAATCTAGAGTTTTACTTACTTTTGATTGAATTACAAAAAATAGTAAGAAGAATCTTTTTCTTCTTAGGCCACTTGTATTTACATCTCAAGTCTTCTCTGTGTGTTCGATCAACCACGAGATTTGCCTATATACATTATAACGATTAAATAAATTGCTTAGGAGAATTTAAAAGTTTTCGTTTCAACTATGCTAGCTAGTCTCCAGTAATGTAATAATACATTGTTTAATAACAAACCATGTGACATAAGTGGGCTACCAAGCTATTTTTAAGAATCATTTTTGTTGAAATCAAGCTATTAGACATGCAAGTATCACGTAACTCGTCGTTATTAGATTTTAATTTAGACGTGGGGCGGTGGGGGGCTAATTCAGTGTTCAATAGCCTCTGATTAAAACTTGTAAAAATATCTTCTGAGATCTTGAAGAAAAGACCACAATTCCACAAGTAGGCTTTTTAGTTTTAAACTTTTTGTTAAAATGTACTATTTCATTTTCACATTTATTAATTTCTTTGTTTCTCGTTGAAATAAGAATTCTTTCTTTTCTTTTTGTTGTATTTCGTTTTGGTTCAAATTTCTATTGAAAATGGTTTGATAATTAATGTAAAAACAAGTCCCTCTTAGATAAAGAAGAAGATGTAAATTTTGCTTCATTAGGTAAACTTGACCTTTGTTTTGTGACCCGAATAACTCATGCGACCCGAATAATGTACTAGCCGGCCCGACCTTGACCTCCTCAAACTATTGATACCGATAAAAAAATCTCAAGTATCTAAAAGTCAATGTGGAGCCGAAAAACAAGTCCCAAGAAGATGTAAATTTGGTGAGGTTTGAAAACCCTAAAACCAAAAGGTATAAAACAAGTCATCATGGGAGTCGGCACATTTTCAATAACTGGTAAAAACGAGCTACAATTGTCAATATTGTTCAATAAATAATACTTTAACCTTACCTAAAGTACAAACATTTAATGCATACTCACCTACCCATTAATGTTCGACGCGTTCATCCTAATTCTCTGCTATAAATAGAAATGTTTGTAGTAGAGTAAATGATATCTCTACAATTAATGTGGTAAGCATTCAAGAAAACATATATTCTCCCTTAAGCTTAGTCCTTGAATCTTTTAGAATGATTGATAAGTTCATACTTAAACACTTACTTGAGTTTGTATTTATGTTAGAGAGGAGATAAACAAATTATCATTTAACTAAAACTGTTATTCAGCAAGCAATATTTGTAAATATTTTGATTAATTCTAGTAAGACTTTAAACGTTAGAAACTTAGTGCGTGTAAATCTTGTTTAAAAGTGCATATAAATTGTTCATACATAAATATATTTTTAAACTACAACATATGCAATGAAAAGTGATTGAATAACTTGGGGAGCTATTCTTTGCAATCACTCTGAAGGGATCAACAAAACGTATATTCTCAATAACGACTCTTGGAGATTTCCTTCTGTTGTACTACACTCACTACAAAAATAGTTTTTATTTTTTTCTTTTCTTTTTTGAGATGGAACATTATGCTATTAGAATTACTTGTATTCTTTTCGTGATAATAAGTGTTAGTTTTGGGATGCCTAGTAGAGGATAAAAATGATAATAACCAAATGCACTCATTGTTGCTTTGTTCATGTGGCCTTGTCTTGTCCAAAAGCAGAAATACATCTGTATCATTTGGTACTATAAGGCTAATTAGAATTGTGTCATTTTGTATAAAACTCATGTGCGGGCTCATAACTATCCGCTAAATACAAACACCTACTAGGCCCCTAATTGTTGCTTTGTTCTTTCTTTAGGAACCCGCTCTCTTCCTTATGTCCCCTAATTCCCTAAACCAAAAGAAAACATTTGATAAACCGAGATTCGTATTCGACCATTAACATGTCTCTAGATTAGGAAATCTCAAAGAGAAATCTGAATTGACCTTCTTTCCCTTTTATCCATTAACACATCAAAATTTTGAATGACAGAAATATCCAGTCTTGGCACTTGAATTCAAGTTATCACGTTATCGAAGGGAATCCTAAAGCCTTCCCATTTTGATTATTAATGAATCCCTTAGGAAGTGTTATGATATGTATCAAAACGATTTACGGGATGAAACAACGAAATGATATGGTAAAACAATCACGAATCTGTTGAAAGTAGAGTTACACTCTAATTTGAATTACAAGGAATTTTTATAGTGAATATAGAATGAGAGATGGGAAAATCAACTAATCAAATGAACTAATTAATAGTCGGCTGGTCAAGGGAGTAAGTGGGAAAGGTGCAAACTTTCGTAAACTGCTAGCACCGACTGGCAACGGGGCGGATGTAGCAGTCTCGATGGACTCGGTTCAAGTTGTACGTGAAAGGTTTACTAACTTGGTCTATGTCTTTTTTTTGGCAAGCGTGTGGCTTACCCGGTAGTCGAGAACTATGTTAAGAATACTTGGAGAAAGTTTGGAATTGTTAAATCGGTGATGAATTCTAATAACATTTTTTTCCTCAAGGTTAATTCTAACAATGATATGGACGCAATGCTTGAGAGTGGTCCATGGTTAATTCACAACGTGCCATTAATTCTGAAAAAATGGTCACAGGATGCGAATATTATGAAGGAGGATGTGTTTGGGTCAAGCTTCAAGATATTCTTATTAGTGCATTCACGAAAGATGGTTTAAGTGCTATTGCAACTAAACTAGGCACCCCATTGATGCTAGATTCTTACACGTCCACTATGTGCATGGAGTCTTGGGGTAGATCGAGTTATGCACGAGCCATAATTGAGGTAAGAGCTGATGCGGAGTTGAGACATTCCCTTGTCGTGGCGGTTCCAAAATTCAAAGTTGAGGGGTACACTATGCATACTATTCGTATTGAATACGAGCGGACACCTCCACGATACTCAAGTTGCAAAGTATTTGGTCATGTTTTTAATGAGTGTCCTAAGAAACTTTCTACATATGCTATTAAGAACATTAAACGCCAAAGCAAGTTGTTCATGGGGTTCAGATTAGTTCAAAGTCATAGTTCGTTTATAAACCTAAGGCACCAAGGAATCCGAAGGAAACTAATAATAAAAATAATAATATGGTTCCTTCCACATCGAACCCGTTTGATGTATTGAGCTCTATGGTAGATGAGGAGTAAGGTGAGGGTCGTAAATCCTCCAGTTCGCATGTAAAGAGCGAAGAGGAAGGTAATGGGAAAAAGATAAACATGCGAGTGCACCTATTGATTCATTTGGCAGTCTGAGTAATACATCTCGGGTAGAAAAGATTAATAATCTAGAAAGTCAAATGCTTGATGGAAAGCTTATGCTATTAGGTGATGATGGGAAGCGCTTCCTATGCAAAAGGATGCTAATGTGACATCGGTCAGTGGACCTAGTACTACTATGAAAATCCAAGGGGAAGATTCATATAGTGATGAAGTCGAGGATATGGCTCGATATATGGCCAACCCGAATCGTGTTGGTAGAGGAACTAATGATGCAAGTCTCCGGGAGTATGAAGATTATGATGGTTATGATGATATCGAATACGATATAGATAATTTAAATGAAGAACAACTTGCTTTATGTGACATGTGGGACATTCGTATCCGCGGTAGAGCTAGGAAGTAGATTTAGTTTTGTCTGTGACATTTTATTTTGGTAAATTCATAAGATAGGTTTGTCTTTTTATGATAGTGTTTGTTTGAAGCACAATAGGTGCGTTTGTGTTGCCAGTAATGGGCTGGGATGTGGGATCCACCCTCATCATATGTACTTTAATGTTTTTTTTAGTAATATATTTACCGGGAAACCATTTACCCAAAAATAATTAACAATCGCTTCTAGAACTTTTTTTATAGACCAACTAATTGATATTAACTAATTTTTCCGCCAATAATAACACTCTACGCGAGCTTTTCACGTGGCTTATTTTGTCACTTATGATGTTGGTCAACACCCGTTAGGCAAACTCAAATAATGTGATGTAAGTTGATAATCAGAGTTTTATATGATGGTGTGATGTGCAATTTCCCATATTGCCTCAAAATATATAACCTATATTTTGGGGTATCAACATTGACTTCCGATGTTTTTTTTGGAAAATTATGATTCTATGTTCTCATTATTCGTTTAACTCTACTCCAAGTGAGCAAGATGATGATGATTTGGTAATGCTCATTTTATGTATATTTTAGTCGCATTATTTGTATATTTGTGCATATCATTTGGTTGTTTTATAAACATTTTACGCTTAAAAGGTACAAAATATGTATTCAGATTCAAGTACAACTAAATCAAGGTAAATAACGAGAAAGACGATGAAAAGTCAACAAATCGAAAGCATGTGCACAAATGAAGATTTCATCCCTAACAAAGACCTCGGGAAGCCCACGAAGATAAAGACTCAAGTGATAATAGTTCCCAAGCATGAAGAAAAGATCAACTGCTTATTATAAGAAAGAAAGAGTCACGGATTAAGTTTATTTAAAGAGTCTGGCATACATCATCAACCCAAGGTTCAGAAATAGCACACAAGTTACATCGCCAAACCAAGGTTGAATTCTGGCACACATGTTCAGTTCCCAGCCACAGGTTGAGACCTCCAGCACACGGTTGATACACCAACCTCGTGGTTGGTGTCGTCTGTCAGCTTTAAATGTCACTTTTATTATGTCAACCCTTCAAGAGTCCGATCATATCACCTTATTAACTTAAAATTCAGTTGTTTAATGACATTTAGTGCCTAAGAAACTTGCTTGGTGACTAAGGATTGTTCAAGTATTAATAAGGGTGCATGCTTAGAGAGAAAAACACACATTATTATCATCAAACTTCTCATAAACTCTCTCAACTACTCAAGAACTCTCTAGGTTGGAAAAACACAGGAGAAAAGTGAAGCAAGAACACATAATTCAAGATTGAATCATCAAGGAATCATCACTAATCATTTAGGCATCAATCCTAATTATTTGTAATCATCATTACAACTTTTGTAGGACTCTTCAATTATGTTTTCATGTGATAATTTTATGTGGTTATGACTTTATTTGCTATGAGTGTCTAGTGCCTTTGTGCACTTGCCTAGATGATGTTTGTGACATAAGAATTGGTTGATTGTGACTTAGTTGGTTCTATTCTACTTCAAGCTATAATTAAGATTGAATTATGCTTCTAAAAGTTTCACGTGACAATTGTTTATCAAGGTTAGATTGGTTGTTTATGTTGTATTGGACCGAAAGGGACATCATGAATTAATCAATGGTCGCCCTTTGTCTATGAAGGTGCCACCTTATGTATTGATCATTTCATATAGTAACTTGATTAAACAAGAAACTAAAAGTGTAGCTGTCAATTAACTTGTGAAATTATCATGAATCAGGTTATTGAAAGTGTTTTGGTCTTGAATTGTATGATCAAACTTAATGCTTGTTTTTATCATTTTAAATCTTGAAGAGGATTGCTAATGATATAAATAATAGATTAGAACACCATCTAATTCTTCATCAAAGTGTTAGAACCATTGTCACAATCAAATAAGTTGAATTGATCAAACTAGTCTAGGAAAGTGTAGTCTTAATATATTGAATTCTTCATTATAGTCATTTGCTTGTTTGTAAATTACTGAATTGTTTTAAAGTTAGTAAGTCTCAAACTCACATCTTGGAACTAAAAAAATACTTGTGAACGACTTCAGCTTACCGAATCATTTCTTTCTACACACGGACGAGTATACTGATGCTCGTATGTGTTTCTTTTGAATCATTGGTAGATCGTGTTATAAATTTTAATACTTGAACTCGTGAGACACATCATGATTTCAAAAGAAAATTGTAGCGAGAAAGTTTTTTTTTCAAAATTTGGTATAATATATCTTCGGGTCGTCGTGTTTTGTTGTAACGTAAGTTTTCACACAAAGCATTTGTTAACTCATTCATTGTCCTTGTAGGTTATTATGTCATTATAAAGAAGAGTGCCCAATTTTGTAAGGGGACACTATATAATGTTGGTTTGACACCTTTAAAGACAACGATGGGGATCTTATAGAAAGTGATGAAACTATAAAACTATAAAAAGTCATGAGAATGTGACATGTGTCTCTTTTTTTCTTCCAGTCCCTCCTTTTTCCTTCCTTTTCTTTCCATTTTTTCCACCAACCAACGATCCAATTATAATAAACATTAAGATATTATAAACATCAACTTTTACTAAAAAAAATAAAATATGATGAACAGTCGGAGAATTGATGAACACTTGAATATTGATGTGTTAATACAAATAAGCCGTAAAAACGTTTATTTATATTTTACGATCTTCTAATGTTTTGTCGATAACAAACGTAAAACCAATTTAACGAAACAAATAAAATACGTAAATGGTTTGAGCCAATAGTTTTCTAACACACTTACGTTTTCACATACAACACTAAAACAAGTATAAGTGATTTTATGATTTAGTAATACACTAGAAGGGTACCCGCGCAATGCGGCGGCGGATACCCGGTGACTATTTTTGTGGCGAGCAAATGTTTTTCATTTTCAAATTTTCTTATTTAGCATCTCTCAAATATTTTATAACGTAGTAGATATATATTTTTCAAAAGTAGAACGTCTAAATTATTAGTAGCGTAAATAGGTAGCATTTTTATTTTTCAAATTTTAGCATTAAATTGGTGGTAATAAGTTTAGTGAGCTTTTCTTATAAACAATTCTATTAAAATATATCATTATTGAAGGAGGTTACTATATAGTTTAAATGAGACTTACATTTCAAATTTTACATTAATTTTCTAAGTTTCCTTTTATAGTAATGTTTTTTGTGTTAAAATTTTAAGACTTCCTTTTATAGGAAGTCCCAAATGCTTTATAATGTAGTATAGATATGTACAACAACTAGCGTTTACATATTGGGTAAATATATATATAACTAGTATGTATTATAATGGGTAATATAAATGGGTAGAAACTTAAGTATTTTACCCATTGACCAAATACATTGAATGTAGTTGGGTATAACCCAAAGTCCATGACCCATACCCATGGAGCATGACCCATAACCCATTGCATGACATCATGCTTAAGTCATATATAGATATTATCCATGTACCATGATTTTAACCCATGACCCATGGACTAGATGCATTGCATCTTGTAGATACATTGTATCTACTTGGATACCCATGATCCATAACCCATGACCCATGACCCAAAACCCATGGGCAAAAGGGAGCATCCCACGGATCCCCGATGTCTGATTGGACGGATCCTCAGTGAGGATCCGTGGAATCCGTGGAACAAGTTGTTTTTCTCTATAAATAGTGAGCCATTTCTTCCTTTGGGTTGCCACTCCCACACATACTTTCTCCAAGTATTGTAACCTTCTAACCACAGATCCTAAGGATCTTTCTATGTAGTTTGTCTTTTGTTTTTGTGTGATTCTCTAGGTTCCTCTTAAAGGCGAGATCACCACCTCTTGAAGTCGAGCAAGCTCAAGTCCATGAGTTGCCATGCTTCGTCATCATCAAGACTACTGAGGTTCTCTTGTTGATATTTCTTTCTTCCTCCATAGAAGTGTTGTGTCCAAGGCATTAGTGAAGAATGCCAAAAGAGTCAAGACGAAAGCATTAGTGAAAGGTGCTTAACGTCCGTGTCAAAAGTGTTAGTGAAGAATGCTAAAGGAGTCAAGAAGAAGGCATTAGTGAAAGGTGCCAAGCGTCCGTGTCAAGGGAATTAGTGAAAGATGCCTAGAAGTCAAGTCAAAAGACATTGGTGAAGAATGTCAAGGTTGTATACTCGATGAGGTGCATCGATATACAAATAAAGATAGGTTGAATCCAAGGATATTGATATCCTTGATGGTGTTGTAATAAGGAGATTGATCTCCTTTGGGGTTAGGTGTTGTGTAGTGTTGGGTAGTAGTTCCTCCATCATAATGGAACTCGGTACTTAGCCTAGTACCGGATAAAAGGTAGGCGACGTTGTGATAGGTGTGGTTCTCCCTTGTGAAAGAACCCGGTGGTTAGCCTAGTACCGGAAAAAGAGTATTTGACGTTGTGAAGGCTTCTCAGCCATAAGGAGTTGGTGTCGTGTAGTGATTACGAACTCTCGAGTAGGTGACTCGTGGGGTGAAGTAGGGCAAGGAAGGTGTCCTTGTAGCCGAACCACTATAAATACTCGTGTTGTGGTTATGTGCTTCTTACTCTTTATCTTCCATTACACATTTATATATCTATCTATCAATGTCCAACATACACATCCAAATAGATTGACATAAGTCGATCTAAATGTTTTAAAACATAGTTTTAATTGGTAAAACTATTCAACCCCCCCTTCTAGTTTTCCACATGATGAACATTTTGTGTTGATGAACATTCTGGTAGAATATTAATGAACGTTCTTTATTGATCAACTGTTAGCTTGTAAAGTGATAGTTTCTATGTTTAGGAACCTTGTAATGTGTTATATACTTTGTAATAGAATAGTATTGGGCACTTGGGCTTAGCATAAACTAATATTGTAAGTTATATCCAAGATATAAGCGTAGTCCAACACCAAGCCCAAAACCCACGCCCATAACCGACCCACTATGGATAATTCGGTGTATCTAGTTGTAACATACTACATTTGTGGGTGTGAGTCTCATTTGCAATACAACATTTAGCTAGTTTGCTCTGACCACCTCTTTCTCTCTAGAAATCTCCTTTCTCTCTATAAAACCTCTTGGATCATTATGTATGTGAAAGATATGATTTTTTATTACCTTAAAATTAGAGATTCATCAGCCTCCTTTTCGAGATTGTAGTCCCTCATAAAGTCGATCGTTTCTTTCAAAAAGGCTTGTTCAAAATAAATTACTTTTGTATTTATGTTATCAACTTGAGGAACAATTTCAGTTTCAAACACCTTTTTAATCTTTAGATGAACTCCTGAGTTCCAAGTGTTAACAGTTAATTTGGTTTTTGTTTCAATAGTCTTTTGAAGTTGCTAAATTCTGGATTTTACATCATTAAGAAATCCTCTCGCAACAATTTTTTAAGGAGTATCGTTGGAAGACATCTCTTCCATTTTCAAAACATTTTTTTAGTCAACTTTTAAAAAAAAAAAAAAAAACTGGTTATAAACTGTTGTTTGAACACTAAGTTTTTTTGGAAACTTTTGAGAATAACAATTGTTCTTTTGCCTTCTCTTTTTGTGGAGAAAAGACCTTAGAAAGATTATTTAGCTTCGATTAATCAATTGGTTTATTTCTGATTCTTTTCCTTTCAGTTGTGATCGACTCTCATCAACAAGTTGCAAAGTTTTCACAAAATCATGTGACATGTATAGTAGGAGGATCATGTTCAGTCAAAATAATATTACCATTATACAAACAATTTGGTTCTTTATGGAGCTTTCTTAGGATTGCAAGGGTTTTCCTAACCAAGAGCTATTTGTTTTAGTAGTATGATGAAACGAGTCTGGCTTATTAGTAAACATGTGGATCATTTGAATCGGGTGACCCGTTTTAACAAGAATGTTTTCCAATTCTTTGATTTTATTTGTTGACTTTATGATTTCATCAAGAAGTTCATCTTCTCATTTTGCAAAGTCCTTTTTCAACTTATCTCATTCTTTTTCAAGATTGGTACAAGCTGGTATTTTTGAAAGTTGGTTTTTAAGATCAGAAATTTATTCATTTAAAGACTTGATTGTTATGTTAGTACTTAATTTTAAGTGCACCAAGTTTATTAATCAATTGTATTTCTTTAAGAACATAATTTCTATAACCAGTTTCAAGTTTTGAATCGCGTTGTTTAGTGATTTCAAAACTTTTTTCTTTTCCCTTGTTCCTCTTAGGCTTAGCGGTCAATTTCAAATTCGCAGCCTTAGACAATTGACCATTTTAAAATTTTCAATCCCAATATTACAATTTTTAAATAATGATTCAAATAAAGCACATGTTTCTCATTTGTATTAGCATGTTGTTCTACTTTCCTCCAGTAAGACCCAATTCTTGAGTATCAAAATAGACTTTGCTATCATTCTGCTCCTCCATAATTGTGTCATTAGTGGATCCGGGTAACTCAGAATGATGCCCCTCATGAGAAAGCATATTAAATATATCAATATCATAATATGTGGCATATTTTGGTACCTCAGCTAGTACATCTGTATCATAAGTATGAGCAGTATCACCATTAGTGTCTAACCTAGCTTACTGATGTTTTGCCATGAAGATGCAATTCGCGTTCAGTTCCTCTCCTCCTTCTCCATTAGTTGCTTTAGCTAGAACATCATACTCCTTAGCATTCATTAGTATCCCCAAACTCTTTTTTCTTAGCCAGCAACAACTTCTCACTAAAATAACTCCAATTCCAGTTCCTAGGCTTGTTGGTGCAATTCCTTGCATAATGACCTAACCCCTTAAAGTTGTAGCACCTTATCTGATTACCATGATTCTTATTTTCGTAATTCCCAACAACCGGAGTTGCAACATTCCCTTTTGGATTCTCAACAATCTGATTCCCAACATTCCGACCTATCTAATTCCCAATATTTTGCCCTTCATTATGCCTCATCTGATTCCCATGTTCAGACCAGTAATGTATCCCTGTTGATTCCCAATATTAACTCTAACCATTTGTCCTCTGTTAATACAAATAAACCGTAAAAACGTTTATTAATATTTTGCGATCTCTTTGTGTTTTGTTGATAACAAATATAATGTTATCTTAAGTACAATTATAAGGATACATGTTAATTTTGTAAAGCATTTACATATAGCCATTTAAATACAAAAATGTTGTAATTAATCATTTGTTGTAATAGTTTATTAGGATGGGTAAAAATCACAACCCATGGATCATATCCATAACCCATTGACCCATACCCATTTGACTAGATACAATGTATTCATTATATACATTGAATCTAAAGGAATACCTATGGACCAACCCATAACCCATGACCCATAACCAAAAACCCATGGGCAAAGAGGAGCGCCCCACGGATCCCTAGGTTTACACTAGACGGATCCCTTGTGGGAGGGATCGGGATCCGGGGAGCAAGGTGGAATTTGCCTATAAATAAAGAGCCATTTCTTCATTCTAACTCACCCCTCTTCTTACTAATTCTCTCATATACTCTCATTCTCTTCTAATAAAAGATCACTTGATCTAGAGAGTACTTCCTTCTTTCTTTCTTTAGTGATTCTCATATAGGTCATTCTCTAAGGCGAGATCACGAGCATTCTACAAGTCATACAAGCAAGGGGTCCTTGATTGATTTGTTCCTCCGCAAGATTTCTGTAGCAAAGATCTTGTATTTGATATTTCACATATTTGTTGTGTAATAGTCGTGTTGGTTTGGTCCACCGTGCTAAGGACTCGGTATTTAGCTTTGTACCGGAAAAAGGTGTAAGCAACGTTGTAAAGGCTTATCCGCCAAGTTGAAGGAGTTTGTTGACATAGTGCTTGAACTCTCGAGTAGGTGACTCGGGGAGTGGATTAGGGCAAGGAAGGTGTCCTTGTAGCCGAACCACTATAAATCGGTTGTGTCATTTCTATCCCTTTGCTTTACTTTATTTACTTGCTTTATCATTAGATCTATACTTTCTCAACATCCATACGATCTCACATATTATCGAATCTAAAGTTTTTGAAACTAACTTAAAATTGGCAAAACTATTCAACCCCCCCTTCTAGATTTCCACATCCTCCTTGACCGATATTCATACCCAGCTGAGCAATTTGCTTGTTGCGAGTATTTGACGAAATCCTTTGGTTTCTGTTAGTTGGTGTATTGAAACGCATGTTAAAAGCCTTAGTCATGTAAGTAAATGCCTTGGTCATTGTAGCCATTGGATCTGAGTCATCTCCAGTGTTCTCAGGGACTTAGAATTATGAGATTTGTGGTTGTTTCATAAAGTTGTGAGTAGATGGTGATGGTTGTTGTTGTGTGTACGTTGATAAAGGAGTTAGAGTGTTAGCAACAAGCGCTAGAGGATCATGTGACTTAGCAACTCTTTTTGCTCTGACTTCATTTGCTTCAGCTTGGTTCTGCTTCAGAAAATCATAAAGTTGATCATAGTTTACAGCATGTAATTCCTTTGTTTGATTCACAATCGTAACATAGCGTGCCCACTATGGCTGGAGATGGTTTAAGAACTTGATGTTTCTCACTATGTCCCTTGGCACCAGTTTTTTTGTCTAAGTCATTCATTAACTTAGAAAACCTATGGTAGTACGACTCAATCGACTATCCTCGAGCATATGTAAACTTATCAAACTTATTCAGTAGTTTGGTTTCTATTTGTTGTTTCCTAATGTATGTCCCCTGCATCATCCTTCTAACTCTTTCCATATTGCATGAGCATTTTCACAGCTGTCCACAGCTTCATAGATCCCTACTGGCAGTCCGAGTAAGAGCCAGTGCATTGCAAGATCATCAGCTTCAATCTGTCTCTTCTCATCATTGGACAAGTCTTCTTTAGTTTGTTCTCGAGTATAAGGTTGTACTACGAGGGTTCCGGTTGGATCACCAGGTTCTTGGATCTGTCTTGGCTGATAGGGTCCTTCCATAATGGATTTAATCAAAAGTTTTCCATTTGGTTTGCTCTTAAGATAGCAAATCATACGACTAGACCAATGAATGTGTCCACCCTTAGACAACATGGGAGAACGGTTTTCTGTACTAGCAACGTAAATGTCTTGTTGAGTTGTTATTTTTGAAGTGTGAAAATGATTTAAATGATTTAGGATCTTAAATATGATAAACAGTGATTGTGTTGTATTTTTTGTTAATGGTCTTGATTTGATTGTGTTATAATCGTGTTGAAGTTGTCTTGAGTTGTGTTTGAGTGGTGATGAAATTAGGGTTTCGTTGTAACTTGGTGATGAACTAGCTAACTTAGTGAACTCGTTAAGAACTTGTTAAACCAAAGAGGCCCAACCTAGTTTACTTATGAACTAGTTAACTTGAAACACATTGTAATTTATGAACTCGTTAATTCAAAGTTGTCCCAAATCATTAATCATAAGAACTTGTTAATATGGAACTAGGGAAACCTTAACTCGTTAATGTATGAAACCATAACTTGGTAATGTAACTCATTAAGTTAGTAACTTGGTAAAATAGGGAATTGTGTTAACCAAAATAAGAGAAGCACTAACATTCCAAAATTTAACTAGTTACACAATTCGCTAATCGTTCCAAACTTGCTAAAAAGAAAAGGCTCTAACTCGGTAAAACAAACTAGCTACTTGATAAAACTCGTTAAATATGGGATGTAAAGTGGTCCTAGTTTTTAGAGCTTTGGTAACTTGGTAAATTTAGGGTTTTAGGAACTAGCTAACTCTTAATCACCAACTCGCTATTTTTCTAAACAAACACAAACACAAAGAACACGATTGTAAACTCATTTTGGACTTTTTTGTTCATTTTTCTTGCACAACCTTGTTTAGAAATGGGTTTAGAAGCTTAAAAATGCGAACTTTTAAGTATGCACACGTAAAAAGTATCACTTTTTGATCAAAAAAGGGAACGAACTCGCTAAGATAAAAAATGACCAAAAGATCACGTTTTTGGAGGTTTTGAGTTCGAACATTTTGTGAAAACCCGTTCTAAACACTTATCACACTAAAAAAAAAAAAAAAAAAAAAAAAAAAAAAAAAACTTTAAAGTGTAAGGTGCAAATAAACACGCTTGAAAAAAATAATAATAATAAAAAAAAAAAAAGTTATCAAGACACAAATTTGAAAACAAACACACTCCTAAATCATCATTAGGCTATTCATACCACTTGTAAAGTCATTACAAATCATATCTTTCACACACATAATGATCCAAGAGGTTTTAGAGAAAGAAATGAGTTTTCTAGAGAGAGAGAGTGGGAGAGCAAACTAGCTAGATGTTGTATTGCAAATGAGACTCACATGAACACATTTTAAAAAAACTGATGAACATTGATGAACATAAAAATAACTAATGAGCATTTGTATTGATGAACTGATAAACATGTATTGATAAACATTAAAAAAATCTAATGAACTTATGAGCGCATACTGTAGATTCCAAGTTTTATTCATCACAATTTTGATTTTTTTAATAAAATGTTGAAGATTTTACGAATTACTAAAACATTGAAATTCTAATCAACACCTTCAAACTATAAAATCAAAAAGTTTCTTTATTTTATGAACACATGATTTCTTTGAAAAGTTTTGAGAGAAATTTTATAAAAACAAAAAAACATGAAGAATTGATGTTAATTTAAGGGTTTCTTTTTTATCAAGAATCACCATAAAAATTTGATTTTTTTAATGTAAAACTTGAGATAAACACAAAAGGTGAAGAATTGTTTAGGTTTATTGATCTTAATTTTAAAAAAAAAAACTTGAGAAAAATTAGAGAAACTTATCGTGAAATTGAAGCTATTGGTGTTAGTCTATTAGTATTAGATTAGTATTAGTATTGGCCCATTGTATATTCGGCCCATTATGTATCCTATATAATCTTGATGTACCAAACATTATTATTCATTCAATATACACAAACTTACATGGTATTAACCAAGGACGATTTCCTAAACCCTAAATGCTCACTACAATGACTACGGATACAACTCCCCCCCCCCCCACATGTCCTCACATTATCGGATAAACTTATGGCGATGAATCACTTGACTACTTTTTTTCCGATTAAGCTTGATGTTGATGAGATGAATTACTCATCATGGGTATATTATTTTTCTCACCTTTGTCATGGATATGGCATCTTGGATCATCTCGTTGATCCACCCACGTCCTCATCTACTACACCTCTTCCACCCCCGACTAAGGATACATAATGGCTCAAGGTTGACTTCATCACTAGGTCTTGGATCTTCTCTACACTTGCCACGAATCTTCAAAAATGGTTGGTTGCTCTTAATCCCAAATCTGCCAAAGAGGCGTGGGTGTATCTTGAGAGGATTTTTCAAGACAATAAACACCCTCGAGCTATGGCTTTGAAGGCGGAGTTACGTAATCTAAAGCTTGGGGACTTACAATGGATGCATACTTTCAGAAAAT
The DNA here is from genome assembly GCA_022545495.1 of Chrysanthemum lavandulifolium. Lineage (NCBI taxonomy): Eukaryota > Viridiplantae > Streptophyta > Magnoliopsida > Asterales > Asteraceae > Chrysanthemum > Chrysanthemum lavandulifolium. The sequence continues at coordinate 61,619,785 of CM040238.1, forward strand.
GGAGTCAATTGCATTGGTTTTGAATGGTCTTGGTTCTCCTCTTAGTAACGATGATATTGTTACGTTTGCACTTGAAGGCTTACCTAACACGTATGATGTGATTTCAACCGTTATTGCTAGTCGGAAACCTTTTCCCGATCTCAAGACGGTTCGTTCTTTGTTGACCACGCAAGAGATGCGCATGAAGTCTAAAGTTCAAGACTCGCTTGTGGATGCTACATCCGCTTTCTCCTATGGCCTTGTTGGCAAATAATCCTCGGCGTCCGCCTAATCCGTTGGAAAAGTAAACAAAACTTGTTTTTGTTTGCTAAAGGTCATTGTCGTTTTGGTGAGGCGTGTCGGTATCTTCACAATGGCGTTCATGGTAAGTCTACACTACTTCGTCACAGTTGCGGTTCTGTGGATATGGATACCTTGCAAAAATTATTGGCTAAATTGGGTTTTACTACTTCACAAAATACCACTTCTGCTACTGTTCCTGTTGCATACCATGCAACAGCCTACCCAACACCAGCCCAACCTCTTAGCTATCCCATGTAGCCATTCCACCCGACCCATTTGTATCCAAGCCCACAGTCGGCCCAGGTGTATCCAACGCAACAGCAGCAGTTCACCGTTTCACCATGGGGTTCAATACCTATGGCGGTTCATACGTTCTAGGTTCACCGCAACAACATGTTCAAAATGCTGCTAGTCCACAACAGGGGTTCTCTTTTGCGCAGGGGGTTCACCAGCAGGTCACCAAGGCGGTTCATTAATGCCAGGAGGTTCATCAGCAAGTCCACCAACGACCGGTTCACCACAGCAGCATGGGGTTCCGCAAGGGACTTCGACAGGTCCCGCTTTTGGTTTAGTTTTTAACCCAGGTCAACTACTTGCATCAGGTTCACAAGGTTCGGGTCAAGCAACTCTCTTGCCACATGCTTTTGCTACTAACACTCTTCAGGACACGTCTGCTGGAAATTGGAATATGGATACAGGTGCGAGCTCTCATCTTAATGATTCGATGCATTGTCTTAGTGATATTCTCAATGAGTGCATTTATCCGTCTGTCGTGGTTGGTGATGGGCGTTTTATTCCCGTTACCAACTCCGGTCATAGTATCTTGTCTACACCTTTTCGTCCTCTTCGTTTAGATAATGTTTTAGTTACCCCTGATATCGTCAAAAATCTTATTTTGTGTGTCAATCGTGATAATTATTGCACTGTTGAATTTGATCCTTTTGGTTTTTCTGTGAAGGACTTCATAACTCGACGGGTAATCCTCCGTTGTGATAGCACGGGTAATCTTTACCCTCCTACGAAGCCTTCTCCAATTCCTCAAGCATATCTTACCAGTCAGTATACATGGCATCAACGACTTGGACATCCTAGGAAGTGAAGTGTTGCGGCGTCTTGTGTCTAGTGATTCTATTTCTTGTAATAAAGAGAAGCTTCATGTTCTTTGCCATGCTTGTTAGCTTGGTAAACACGTGAAGCTTCCGTTTGTTAGTTCGTCTAGTACTGTTACATCTTCTTTTACATTGTTCACTCGGATTTGTGGACTTCCCCAATTCCGAGTCTTTCTGGTTTTAAGTATTATGTTTGGTTTCTTGATCATTATTCTCAGTATGTTTGGGTTTATCCATTAATGAAAAAATCGATGTTTTGTCTAAATTTCGGTTGTTTCGTAGTTATGTTCATACTCGTTTAAGTGTGAAATTAAGTCGTTTCGATGTGATCATGGTGGTGAGTTTGATAATACTGCCTTTCATAAATTATTTTCAACCCATGGCATCCAATTTAGATTTTCTTGCCCCCGCACCTCTCAACAAAATGGAAAATCTGAATGCATGATTCGTACCATCAATAACCTTATTCGTACTTTATTGTTTCAAGCACATTTACCACCCAACTATTGGACTGAAGCTCTTAATATGGCTATTTATTTATTGAATATCCTACCTTCCCGTGCCATTAACAATGACATACCCTTTACCTACCTTTTTGGTGCTACACCTGATTATAGTATCCTTCGTGTTTTTTGGATGCCTTTGTTACCCACATATTGATACCAACCAGAAATTAGGACCTCGCGCTACACCTGCCATATTTTTGAGACATGCTGCCAATCATTTTGGCTATCGTTGTCTTGATCTAAATACCAACAAAATTATTGAACTTAGGGAGAAAGTGTGTTAGAAAGGGTGAGAAATAATGAAGAAATGGCTCACTATTTATAGAGGAAAAATCCTACTGTTCCCCGGATCCCACGCCCACGGATCCCTACCACAAGGGATCCGGCTAGCACAAAGCTAAGGATCCGTGGAATGCTCCTCTTTGCCCATGGGTATTTTGGTTATGGGTCATGGGTCATGGGTTGAACCATGGATCTTTAGCTAGATACAATGTATCTTTTGAGTGCAATGCACTTAGTCACTTGGGTATGGGTTGATCCATGGGTTATGGATATTATCCATGTGTGATATAAGCATGATGTCATGCAATGGGTTATGGGTCAAGATCCATGGGTTATGGGCTTTGGGTTGTACCCAACTACATTCAATGTATTTGACCAATGGGTTGTGATACTTAAGTTTCTACCCATTTATATTACCCAATATACTACATACTAGTTACGTGTATATTATACCCAAATATGTAAACACTAGTTGTTGTACATATTCAAACCATTTCTCGTCATGTTACCTTTGATGAAACGATCGTTTTCCGTATTCAAACCCATCTTTGTCCGTTTCAAAACCCACCCCCCTCCTATGATTTTTGGAAGATTCTTCCAATCTCATTTCAACCATTATCAACACCACCCCAATTGGTCCTACTTTAAACCTGATTCATATACCACCAGTTGATTTATCTACACCTCACGAACCAGTCAACATACCTACCTCCCCTGCCCCACCTACACCAACGCCAACGCCACCTGTCCCTGCCTCACCAACGCCACCACCCGTTGCATCTATTCATCCCATGGTCACACATTCTCGTGTCGGGACTACTCGTCCTAATCCTAAGTATGTTGGTCATGTGTCCAGTGTTTCTCCATCACCTAGGTCGTATAAGGATGCTCTTGATGATCCAAATTGGCGAAATGCTATGTTTGATGAATATAATGCGCTTATTAAGAATAAAACTTGGACTTGTGTACCTCGTCTGCGGTGTCAATGTTGTTGTCAATGGTTATTTCGCCATTAGTATTTGGCTAATGGCACTCTTAGTCGGTACAAGGCATGTCTTGTTGCCAATGGTAGCACACGTAGTAGGAGTAGATGTTGATGAGACTTTAGTCCGGTTGTTAAGTCGGGCACCATTCGGACTATTCTTAGTTTAGCTATTTCTCGACATTGGCCTGTTCATCGCCTTGATGTCAAGAATGCATTTTGCATGGTGATTTGGTTAAATCTGTTTATATGCATCACCACCGGTTTCGGGATCCCGAGCATCCGGATTATGTTTGTTTATTACAACATTCTCTTTATGGTCTTAAGCGGGCGCATTGGGCATGGTTTCAGCGGTTTCTTTGCTTATATTCTCACCGTTAGGTTTACTTGAGTCGGTGTGATTCTTCTTTATTTATTTACCGGCTGTGGTGATGATATCTTGCTTTTCGCTACTATATGTGGATGATATTGTGCTTATCGCTTCCTCGATAGTTTATTACACGGATTATTGCTTCTTTGCATAAGGAGTTCTCTATGATGATTTGGGTGCTCTTAATTATTTTTTGGGTGTGTCGATTACGCTTGACTCTTACGGGATGTTTTTGTCACAACATAAGTATGCTATGGAGATTTTGGAGCGTGCACATATGGTTGGTTGTAACCCTTCTCGGACTCTGCTGACGCCGAGTCTAAGTTGAGTCTTGATGGTGATCCGGTTTCGATCCTACATTATATCGAGTCTTGCGGGTTCTCTACAAGATCTCACTTTCACTAGACCCGATATTACTTATCTTTGTGCGAGAGGTTTGTTTATATATGCATGATCCTCGTGAGCCTCATTTCACCGCTCTCATGCGGATATTACGGTATGTTCGGGACTTTGGCTTATGGTTTCTGATTATTTTCTTCTACCACGAGTCCTTGGTTGCTTATTCGGATGTTGATTGGGTTTGGTTGCCCTACCACTTGCCGGTCTACATCGTGTTATTGTGTTTTTCTTGGCAACAACTTACTTTCATGGTCCTCTAAACGTCACCGACGATTTCTCGTTCGAGGTCGAGGTGAGTATCGGTGTTGCCAATGCTATTTCTGAGACATGTTGGCTTCGGAATTTACTACGTGAGCTTCATACACCATTGTCATCTGCTAATATTGTTTATTGTGATAATGTGAGTGCAGTGTACTTGTCTTCTAACCCTGTTCAACATCATCGTACCAAGCATATTGAGATTGATATTCAATTTGTTCGTGATTTGGTTGCTACTGGTCAAGTTAGAGTTCTGCATGTTCCTTCTCGGTTTCAGTATGCTGATATTTTTACCAAGGGGTTACCATCTGCCTTGTTTACTGATTTTCGTGACAGCTTGAGTGTTCGGTCTCCTCCCGCTCAAACTGCGAGGGAGTATTAGTCTATTAGTATTAGATTAGTATTAGTATTGGCCCATTTTATATTCGGGCCATTATGTAACCTATATAATCTTGATGTATCAAACATTATTATTAATTCAATATACACAAACTTACAATTAGATCTCGAATTAAAATAATTATATCTTGAAATAATTTAATTAAATCACGAATTGAACTAACTAAATGTACTATTTAAGTAATATATCATGAATGAAGAAATAAAAAATTAAAAAGAAAGTTCGTGAGATAAGAAAGAGGAAAAGAAGTTAGAAAGAAAAGTGAGGAGTTACCTCTCGATCACTGGAGACTTTTCAGACTTATTATAGGGTCAAAACTTTCTATTCGATCGCATACCTTAAAGACAATTAGACATTAAATTGGATATTTCCTGATATTGGTTGTATTCTACTTGCATATGTATTTCACATGGTCAATGGGTCCTTATTGTCTTTTAGCTACGTTCAGGTAGTCTTCTCCGGTCTTCATACGTCAAACCATATGTTTTAATGCATGTTACACGAAGTTTTCATGCCTTGTTTGGAAGTGTTCATTTGAGCATGTCGGTATGGCTTGTCTCACTGTTTACTAGTGAGTAAACTTTTTATTATTCTGTACCCTCCTTGTCATGTATTTCTTTTCTTATGGTTCAAGTTTTGGCAGTCCTATATAGTATTGTCAGTCATTATGAGTCCGGGCGTTCAAATACTTAATACACAAGAGGTGTGCAGTCGCATTAGGTTGTAACTTTGATTCGGGTCTAGGTTGTCGCATGTTAACTTTGCTGCAGATTGGTGAAAACATCCTTGGTAGTAGATTGATATAATATTGGATTTATATTATTGGGGTTCTACTATTTGATTATGAACATATACATTGTGATGTAGAATTATTCTTGTAAACAAAATCAAATAGACTGAAATAATAGATTCAGGGGATTTATATGTTTATTCGTATGAGATCTTGGTTCAAGAGGTTCTTTTTATTTGATACGAGTTTGACGTTTTGGGACGCTCGTCATCAATAATCCAAGATTTAGACATAGCCTTTATGTTAGGAAGGCAATATCTCTATACTGTGGAATTACTAACAGCTTTATGTTGGGAAGGTAATATCTCTATCGTTTATCGTGTGGCAACTCTTTTTTTTTACGAGAAGCTTTCCAACTTGTGCTCTACCACTCCTCAAATCGAGCGCCCTAACCACCACATCGACTGCACTATGTTGTCTTAACAAGATTCACGCGGACAATGTATGGCTCTCGGTGTCGCAGGAAACCGCATCGCCTCCACACAAGTTCCTTGCTAGAGTAACGTTCGGATGAAAACCCGACCTTGCTTCGATTCGAACCCGTGAGCTTAGTCTAGGGGCTCGAATCCTCATTCAAATATCAACAGAGATGTGACCACAAGTGAGGACTTCCAGAGGTCACCCAATCGACACTACTCTCACTGCTACCGCTTAACAACCAAGCTTTCACCACTGCGCCACATGCACTGTTGACTTATCGTGTGGCAACTAGCAACAAGCTACTAGCGGTTTAAAAATAATGTTTGTTTGATAACAAGCAACTAGCGGTTGATTCGTGTGTAACCACTCTCATTCAAAACGCCTCATCAAGAAGCATTTAAATCTAGGTGCTAGCGTTTTGGCTCTTATATTACATATGTGCCTCTTTTATTTATTTAAAGAAATTTTATGTTAATGTGTATATGTCTTTTTTACGCCATTTTACACTTTATAATTACAGTTACAATTACATTACCAAACACTTTTATTTAACAACAAACATCTACTGCTAACTGATATTGCTTGTTGTTATTGTTTACCGCTTATGCTACTGCTACATTTCGCCAAACATACCTATATGTGTATTTAAATGTTTTTTCCTGGACTAATGCCTTTGTGTGTTCGGATTATTATTGTGTGGCATTACTAACTCCTTTATCGGAAGACTTTCGGCGACGACGCTTTCGCCGAAAGGTTAAATGAATGTTTAAAGATGGAGGATTTGAATCATTAAGAATTGATTTTTGATTTGTCAGATCAGCAGACGCTTGACTTGTTGAGGAAAATCACACGGATTTCTTAAATTTGGTCGGGTAATAGGTGTGAGGTAAGACCCCATTTTATTACCCGTGTTGAGGACATAACTTTTTCTTTTGAATTGTAACAATATTAGTTTGGGTAAATGCTATAGAATAGTAACGTACTTTTTGAAATGATACGTTGCGAATAATGAACATATAAACGACTCAATGTAACTAATGAAACCGGTTGTAGCAAGTTACTTGGACAAGCTTACCTGCTATTTCAGATCAACTCGTTTATGTTATGTTTTTTTACAAATTTAGTCTTTGTTGTTGTTCAATAATTGCAATGTTAGTCATTTTCTGCTTTTACCGTTAAATTTACCGCCACCCACCACCACCACCGCCACCCACCACCACCCCCACCACCATCGCCACCACCCACCGCCACCACTCACCACCTCCTCCCACTACCAACACCACCCACCACCACTACCTACCACTCTAATATATATAATGAGACTATAAATTTAGAATGGTTTCAAACTAGCCATCAAACAATAAAAGATAAACTAAAATAGGCTTAATTTTAAAAATTTTTTAATGCCAACTTTAAAGTAAATGGCTTTTCTATGAATTGTGTCAAAGTAAATTTCTTTTAAAAGTTTTTTTACTTGTTGACAGTTACTTTAACCCGTAAGGTTTGACCACTTTATCGCCTTACTATATATAAAAACTAATTAGGGCCACATTATTACTTCATGGTTTTGCATCGAATTGATCTTTACTGCGCGTTTTTGACGATTCACCACCATTTATGCATTACGGATTGTTATGCAACAATACCGTAATTCATAAATGGTGGTGAACGCATCAAAAACAACAAAGATCACCTCCCTTGCACCACCTTCTTTTAAATCACTAAACCCTTTACATCAGGTGCCCTTAAATAAACATAAATAAAAAAATAGAGAAATATATATAGGGAAGAGACCCTCTCAAATTATTTATAACTTGATTGATCAAGTTAAACAATTATTAACTATTGGATCAAATCTAATAGCTCAAATTAAAAGAACATGATTTGAGTCATTGAATTTAATTCAATGGTTGATAATTGTAACTTGATCAATCAAGTTATAAATAACTTGAGAGGATCTCTACTTATATTTTTTTTCTTTTGAGATATTATAAGGTGTGAGAGGAGCAAGTTCGATTCACCTAGCGTAGCCATCATCACTAATTAACCTTTGTCGCAAATTTGTGTACATAAATATCATTTTAAGATCTTTTTTATAAAAGAATATATGATACTTCAATATTAAGTCCAATCATTCTGATTCCCGATTGATATAGATAAATTTGCGTTCTATGTTCGTTCATATACTTCTGAAACCAAAGAACTAAAATAGGGGAAAATGGTCATAAAATACACATAAATATCAAAATTCAAAAGTTTAGAAAAATAGAAAAAAAAAAATGACTACACAAGACTAGAAAATGTGATAAGTTATATATAAATATATATATTTTTAGATAATTTTCCTATTTTTTTCACACCTAAAAGTCTACTAGCATTTCAACTTATGAGTTATGAGTTTAGGTAAAGTATTATATCTAAAAAAATTATAGCTAATCATTAACAATTCTATAACACAAATTATATACAAGCAAATATTTGTGGTGGTAGGTGGTTGGTGGCGGTAGATGGGTCATTTCTGAGTTGGTTATTGGCGGGAAAGGATTAACGGTGCACATTTTAAACGAGAAAAGACTAACGGTGCACATTTTGAACAACCACATGGACGAAATTTGTAATTGGAGCCTGCTATCAAATGGTTCATTAGTCACAATGAGTCGTTTATATCTTCGTGATTCATAATGAATCATTTTAAAAAGTATGTTACCGCTATAGTCTTTACTTTAGTTTTTTATGAACAAGTTTGAAGTTATTGATGAACAAGCTTAGAGTTTATGGTCAACTGGTGTTCTATTCATCAAACATATGAGGCTAGCCCCAATGAGGTCCAATCCCCATCGATCGACCGGTTATGGAGATCGATTGCATGTCGATCGTGCTTCTGTGGAGGAAATCGATCGCCTCCCATTTTAGCCAATTGAATCTCTTGGCCGATCGACTCATGTGAATGTTTTAAAAATGTTTACGTTGCAATCCAAAAAAAAAAACATTACCCTATAAATACAACTAAAATCTCACAATCCTCACAAATCTCACAACATATTTACACACTAACACAAATCTCACAATCATCTCTATCAAAAATCTCACAATCCTCTTTATCAAAAATGTTTAAGAAAACACCACCAACCAAAGGCCGAAAATCCTGTTTGTCACAAAACGTTCCGCATATTTTAACACCGGATCCGAATTTCCGGTTAACCGGTGTCTCACCAATAATCAATTTCCAACCCCCTGCTTTCGAATATCAATCCCAACAAGCTCCACAACAACACCCTAACAATCCATTTAGTATGAATCGTCCATTTGTTCCACCGACTCGGATGTGCACTCGGATGTGCCTAATAGACCAATTGGCCGTGATGCCGCAAAGAAGAATAAAAAGAAATCTTGAGTCTTGAAAGCTATGATTATGGAAGGTGTTGCCGAGAAATGGGCAAGATCAAGTCCATGGCATTCGGCGGAAGAAGGAGTGGCGAGACCGCACTATGGTTTGAAGAAGAAAGAGTGGAACAACGGCAAATCGAGTTGCGATACAAAGAAAAGAGAAGCAAGGAAGACAAAAAATTGGCACTAGAAGAACGAAAAGTTGAATTAGATGCTCAAAAGAAATATGATGCAGATCTCATGTTCTATTGCACGCCAATCGACGAATCTTTGCCCTTACTGGGGCACTTAATCGCCTGAAGGTCGCTGGAGAAAGAAAGCTGACGTGGCAGTGAAAAGTAAGGGGATTAGGGGCAGCCTGATACAAAAGCGTTTTGTTTGTGATTCTTAATTTTCACTATTATTATTACTATAAAAAAATAAGAAGTTGCTCATTATAATCATTGTTTATCATATTAATTTTTCTTTAAGTAAAAAGATATGACAAGAATTTTAACTCTGGTGATGAATAGATTATCATTTCTAATGAACATGTTCGCAATACTGATGAATAAGGTCACGGTTACTAATTAATTGTGGTTTTGTTCGAGGATGGACCTAGGATTTTCGGAAAGATGTTGCACAAACTCTTTCCTTTAATTGGTGCTAAAATTCACATCGTAAAGTATTTTTGAGCTAAGGTAAAGTTGCACTATTAAGAAAATAGCACTATTTCGAGGGTTGCACATACCACAAAAACGACACTTTTTGAAATATATTACACTTCGCGATCTAAAATCTGGTGTGGCTCGTGCCACACCCGGCATACATGTAGGTTCATCCCTGGTTTTGTTAATCAAACATAAGATACATCACATACGAATTGTTCATTAGAGGCACTTTATTTTGCTTACCCACAAATTCATGCTTATCAAGAGATAAATCCTCATCATCCATCTAGTTTGATCTAATAGTGAGGATTAACCTAAGATTTAAATGGTAAACCTAAGTTCATGTTTTTTTTATCTTGTCTTTTTGTCTTTTTTATTCACATGTTTTTTTTTTTTTTTTTTTTTTTTTTCGTTTTTTTAATTCGCGTTTTTCTTCGCTTTCGATGCGTTTTCATGCATTTTCATACATTTCGTTCGTTTCACACGTTTTCATCTGTTTCACACGTTTTTATTGGTTTTCACGTTGCGTCTATTTTCATAAGTTTTCGTTCGTTTTCATACGATTTCGTCCGTTTTCATCACTTTGCTTTCGTTTTCGTCCATTTTTCATACATTTTCATCCGTTTTCTTACATTTTTGTCTGTTTTCATACGTTTCTGACTATCACAAGTGATATTTTGTGATATTCAGAATATCACTTGTGATTTTTTGAATATCACTTTGTGATATTTAGAATATCACTTTGTGATATTCAGAATATCACCTGTGATTTTGAATATCACTTTGTGATATACAGAATATCACCTGAATACCACCTGGTGATATTCTGAATATCACTTTTAATTTTCATGTTAAAAACCATTAATTGAAAATTACTTGTGATTTTCAAAAAATCAATTGTGATATTCAAAATATCACAAGTGATATTCTGTAATTCAGAATATCACTTGTGATATTTTGAATATCCCTTTTGATATTTAGAAACGTATGAAAACGTCTGAAAACGGCCGAAAACATTTAAAAACATATGAAAACGGACGAAAATGTAAGAAAATGGACGAATATCTATGAAAACGGACGAAAACGTATGAAAGCGTTAAAACACGTATGAAAACGGACGAAAACGTATGAAAACGGGCGAAAACATATGAAAACGGACGAAAACAGATGAAAACGTATGAAAACAGACGAAAACGTATGAAAGCGAAGAAAAAAACGCGAATTAAAAAAAACATTAATAACGTGAACTAAAAAAATAATAATTTAAAAAAAACATGAATTTAAAAAAAAACGTAATCTGAATTGAATTCTAAATCTTTAATTTATATTTATTTTTATTCGCAGGGTAAACCACCGCCTCTCAGGTCCCTCGATTGATTCTACCATAGAGGCCAATGATAGACAATAACTCCCATTTTCCAACTGAAATGAAATATGACTACTGAAATTGCATTATACATCCAGAATAGTCCTAAGAAGACATGGTCCCAAGCCGATACTTGACATGTACCCCGTCTTCCAGGACCATCACAAGAAAAACGAAACCCAAGACGGGCCGAATGGGCTTAACATCAAACATATTGGTGCTAGAGAGAAATGATAACTCCAACAATTTCTTTGTTCTCAACGCCAGGGGCTTGGGTCTCTCTCTTGGGCGGGGCATTAAGTACATGTATAATGAATAAAAAAAAAAGACAAAAAGACAAAAAAAAAAATGAACTTAAGTTTATCTATTAAATCTTAGTTAATTCTCATCATATTATATCAAATTAGATGGATGATAAAGATTTGTCATTTGCTAAGCATCAAAATAAAAGTAAGCAAATGAACTTTTCTCTTGTTCATTATTCTTAATTTTCAGTATCCCGCTTCTTACAAAAAAACATAAACAATTTTTTATTACAGACATTGTTTCATCAAAATAACGAATTGTTTATCAAATGCAAAATTTCTTCAAAGTCATTAATTTGAAAACATCATATTAGAATTTAAAATTTATAAATCAAGAAAAGAAAATTATATACATAAAATCTAAATTAGATGGAAATTTTGTTTTGGAATATCATATGTCAAAAACGAATGATTAAAAAAAAAGTATGGAAAAAGAAAGTGACCGACAATGCAAAATGAGGTGAGACATAGATATATGTTCACGTTCTATTTCAAGCCGTTTGTAATGTCATCATTTTTTGTAGAATCCCAAATTATTTAATTTTACATTGTTTTCTAACTTTAAGACTTTCTCATAGGGTTTTTATAGGGGCGGACCCAAGTAGGTTTTTGGTGGTTCACATGAAGTCGATAGATCTTTCCTTGTTGTGTATTTTTTTTTTTTTTTTTTTTTCTTTTCAAAATCTCGATTTTTCAAAATGATCATGGTCCCAAATTTGGTGTTACATGTTTTATTTAGTTACCGAATTCTATTAAGATAAAAAAAAATTGTGAGTCTCGTAACTTATATACCTGGGTCTGCCACTACCTCTCTGTGTAAAGAATAATATACTTTTTTCTTCTAAATCTTTAAACACATGCACAAACAACCAAAAGTATCGCATACTTATAACATCGACTAAAAAGAAATAAAACATTAGAAAGTTGGGTACTCAAAAATGGAGTGAAAAGTGGATAGATATCAAAAAGAGATAATATGTGGTGACCCGTCCCTTGGGTTATTCAAAGTGTTAATCAACTTGCATTTGCGACCAAACTCGAAACCTTAACTTTTACCTGTAGAATCTCCATGCATATTGGGATCCATTGGTTACTACTCTTTGTTTGAAGAATACCTTTTCACTTGAATACAGATAATATATCTTATTAGCACCTCAACGGCAAAATTCTTGTTTTTTTTTTTCTCAAACGAAGACAAATTAAAGTAAACTACAATTGCATTTGATGTAATACACAGTTGTTTATAAGTTAATACTCTCTTTGTTCCAAAATTTAAGTTAATTTTAACATTTTGATTCTCTCTTTTACTTTAAATATTTTTGCTTGTATTATATAATATTTGATGAAAGTTATACCAATTAAAAATACATTTAAAACTCAATCTTTTAATACATTTTTCATCAAGTATTATATAATACAAACAAAAATATTTTAAAATTAAAGTTGGATTCCAAAAGTAAAAATGAATTTATATTTTGAAACCGAGGTAGTATCATTTTTTTGCGAATTCAAAACAATATTAGAGTTCTTAATAGCATTAAGTTCTCAATTTGAAATAACATGTGACTAATATCTTTTACATGACTTTTAGCTAAACGGTATCCTCTAAGGTGAATAGCATTCAAACGGTTGAGAGTTTGAAGATTAGGTGGTGTTTGAATGCAACTTAATTGACTTAATATGAAAAAAATTAATTTATTAAGTCATGTGAAAAGTTGTTTGTTTTTCACTTAATCAAAATAAATAACTTAAAATAATAAGTGATAAAAGTGAGGGTCTCCGCATTAAGTCATGTGTTAATTAACATGACTTAATGAAAAAATTAAACAAACAAACCCTCGCGAGATATTTTACTATTTTATAATGGAGGAAGACATTTTTCTATATTAATTGTCTTAGTTTTAAGTAATACAATTTAGTATGCACCATGTACAAGTTATGCAAGCCCATTTCCTTCATTAAATGTCTTAATTTTAAGCAATGTTGCAAAAATCGTGAATCGGTAGTCGGGCGGTCGACCACCCTGCAGCGAGTAATCGGTCAAGTCGGGATTAATCGATGATTAATCGGATTGGCATTTCTTGCAATTTTTTGGTATTTTCGGAGACCAAACTAAAAATCTTAACCGATTCCAAGCCTGCTATGTTCCCAAACCTCAATAAAAGGCTCCAATTTTATTATGATGCCTATCATGCGTTATAAGTGAAATATACGATCCCCAAATTAAGTAGAATACCTAAATTATTATATTTTTTAAAATGACCGATTTGCTCGATTCGGCCGATTTTTTACCGATTCGGCCGATTTTTAACCGATTCGGCCGATTAATCGGCCGATTCAGCCGATTTTTTGACTGCTTAGTGTCGATTTTTTTTCTAGGCCGATTTTTCGACCGATTTTTAAAAATCGACAAGGTACTCGGCCGATTAACGATTAATCGGCCGAGTTGACCGATTTTTGCAACATTGATTTTAAGTAATACAATTTAGTATGCATCATGTACAAGTCATGCAAGCTATTTTCCTCTATTAAATGTATCTTAATATCATTGATACATAATTAATACTAGCAGGGTACCCGTGCGATGCGGCGGCGGGTACCCTGTGACTATATTTTATGGTGAGCAAATATTATTTGGTAATATGTTTTTTTAATAATAACCGTACAAAATAAATAATAATTTAAATTAAAATAACTTTAGGCCATAACAATAATATATTATACATTTGGATCTCATATTTCTCCGGATATTAGCCAAATTTGAAAATGTACTATTTTACCTTATAGCCAAAATCAAAAATTAGACGAATTTTAGCACAAACACTTTCTAAATTTAGGATAGTACTAAATCAATTATGGCCCAATGGTTAATTTTATGCAAAATTCGAATTGCCCCCATTTTCCATTCCAACAAATGATAAAGCCTGAAATACACTTAAGCCCATTATCTATTATACATCCTAAATAATATTTAGGGATATAATGCTAACAACTCCTAATTTCTCATTCATAACACTAAAAAGTAAATACACACCCTCTTTTATCTGTGTTTTCTCTTGTTACCTAGCCATCAAAGAAAAACATGATCTCTTTCTTATCTTGACATAACACAACCATCTATCTTCTATTTCAGTTTCCAAACAATCCTCTTGGTTCGAATCCTTTGGCTTCAAGATCTTTTAGCAAGTGGTACTTTACATAGAACTATGATGGATTCGTTGCTCAAAAAGTTAAAGATCTTTAAGATCATCGAACAAACTGAGTCCTTTCCGTTTATTATTGTTGTTCGGGTCTTAATTGTGATTGAGTGTTGAGGAGCGATGTGAGTTTATGAGTTGGGGACTGACGTAAGGCATAAGCGGGTTGATTATTTTGATGTTGGCTGAGATGATGAATGGTCATAATAGTTGTTGGTTATGGTTCGAGTCTCATTGTTCTTTTCCTTTTTCGTTTTGGACTGATGATATGTATGAGGTCAAAATTTGAACAAACACCCCAAAAGCCACAAAAAACCACCATCGCGGAGCCAAAACAACAAAAACCAAAACCACCAGCCATTCCATCCAGTTCAAACAAACCACCTAAACCATATAAGATGTTATTTTTTAGAAGCTTGATTAGATTGTACATTTGGGTTAAATGGTTGTATATATTGGTGAAGGGGTGATTTAAATAGTGTATTAATTGTATGTGTTAAATAGTGTTTTTTAATTTTATTTGTGTTTCAAATACTTGTAAATGATGCTTCTTTACTTGTATTTTCTTAAAAATCTATTTTAGGAAGTCTTAAAAAATTAATAGGAGGGAAGTGTGAAGATGATTTATAAGTAGTATAGATACATTCTTTTTTTTGGATAAAGGGTTACCCCGGTAAAATATATTACTCACAAAAAAACGTTTCAAGTACAATGGAATATGGCTGAATGCCATATTAACCTCAAACCTTGGTTTGAACTACCAAAAACCAATGTGACATGCCAGATATAGTTACTAGCCAAAAACTAACTATAAATTCTAAAACCAGTTGGCATGTTCCATTTCTTGAGCAAATCAGTGATCCTTGGCTTATTCTTGAATCTAGAAGAAACAAGCTTGAGCCGTATCATAACCATAATGAGATCGGAAAGCTCCTTAGGGGTTCTTCTAGTATTCTTGAACAAACGATTATTTCGTTCACTCCAAACATAATAACTCACAGCTGCAAATAGAAGTTTACCCACAATACAACTAACCGAGCGTTTGGCTGCCATAGGTTGGAGCCATGCCACGATATCCTCCAAAACAGGCGGTACAATATCCATTCCAGCAAGATTTCGAATAGGAAACCAAATCTTGGCCGAGTAAGCACATTTAAAGAAAAGGTGTTCATGTGAGTCCATCTGAAGACCACATAAAGAGCATCGAAGCGAAGATAAAACCGTAGTCGGACTCACATCCCAAGAACGCAGCTTATCTTGGGTTTTAAGACATCGTCTCATGATGAGCCAAAGGTGAAAAGCATGGCGGGGTATGCAATGGGGAAACAAAACAATATCGCACCAGGAGACATCAAGGCCACGTAGTCTTAAAGCCTCCCACGCACATTTCACCAAGTACTCAGTCAGATTACCATTTCTATCGCGCCACCACATGCAATCTTCCTTATCCGTGAGAGTAGGAGTTGTAATGAGCCCTAATTCAGGGGATTTCGAGAGCCATAAAGTAGGTCAGTTCCAAGCACCGTTTACAATAATGTCAGCCACACATGTACGCAAGTTATACCCTTCTTTAGCGACATCCCTTGGCAATACATAATGATATAAAGGGCATTGAGTACACCACATGTCATACCATAACGAAGTATTTAACCCATTTCCAATCTGCATCCAAAAGTGAGGTTTAATAACATCCCGCAATTGAAGAATTTTGCGCCAACCCCAACTCATGGTAGTTGCGTTGGACAAATGTCCCACAATTAATATACATTCTTAAAACGCTCATTTAAAGATAAATACAAGTATTAAAATACATAATACAAATTATGCAAGCTGCTAATTTAAAAACCCCTTTCAATGAAAATATAAACCAAACAAGCTACCAAACACAAAAAACAAACAAACAAAAATAACACAACTAAGCAAAGTTTCACCAAACTTTTACCATTGCTTATAGTCCCTAAACGAACAAACTAATCAGTACAGATATTGCCAAAAACATACAAATGAAATAAATTATTAGCCAAAAATATTAATTTACAGGGTACCCGCAGCCGCATCGCGAATATTATTAGCCAAAAACATACACACGAATATTATCTAAAATGTCACTTTTTCTCATAGAGTGAGAGTTAAAAGTGCCATTATTACGAAACCGCCAAATCCACTATAAAGAAGTCGCGATGATAACATACATACAATGAATCTTCTCTTTAGAAACGTTCCAAGAGCTCAGCCAATCTCTCCAATAGATGTGAGAAACGAATAAAGGCATGGAGGCGTCACGCCAAGTACGAACGAAAGTCCAAATATCTTTGGTAATGTTACACTCGAAAAAGATATGGATGTTAGATTCCACATTCCCATTACTAGATGGGCAAGAGATCTCCGGGATTTCAATACCTCGGGATGAGAGATTGAGATGATGTGGAAGCCTGTCAAGCAATAAACGCCACATGAAGATATTCACTTTGAGAGGAAGAGACTTGTCCCATATAGTAGGAGGATCCAGAGAGGGAAAAAGGTGAGCGTCAATATGCCTACGAGTCACTCCTACCGAGAAAACGCCATCATGTGCAATAGACCAAACACAAGTGTCCGAATCAGAGAAGATATTAACTTGATTAATTTCGTTCAACATGCCTCTAAGATAAGCCTTGTTACGAACACCCAAATCTATTCTAGACCAATTCCAACACCATTGACCATTTGAAATACGATCTACTGTAACACCCCCAATTTCGTGATACGCAACGGAATTCAAACTGGGTATTACTTGATGGCACAACAGTTTAATAATAGAAAACGAACTCTAATTGAGTCGTTTTAAAACATTTATCATTCGATTTATATAAATATAAGAGTTTACAAAGATGAGGTCCCAAATGGTTCCAAGTTTACAAAATACATTAAATTGGTTTTAGAATGATAATAAAAATTTATAGCCTTCTTGAGTATCCGTGCTCCTCCGTGCCAGCCTCGTACAATATGGACCTGAAATACATGCTTAAAACTGTCAACACAAAGGTTGAGTGAAATTCATAGAGTTTGTTTGATGGTTGAACACATTATGTTCGTAGTGTGAGCTATAGACTCACACCAATGGTTTGAAAACAAAACAGTTAATATTAGACTAAGCATCATGCAACCAAGGCGTTAACGTGTTCCAAAATTAATTGGTGAAATTGTTGGTACGAGCCCTAATAGGTAAAAATTGTCGTTTTTACCTAATGTTACTCAAATATAGTGCGTTTGTTTGCCTACCCGGTCAACACAAACAGGATTCGTCAATCCCAATAGATCTATTAACAATATTCGCGCCCACTCTCACTAGTGATTAATGATTCATGATTTAGGGACTTAAGTTTGGAAAATGCGGTAACTTAGTGCTAATAAAACAATCAGATAAGCATACATTTTGAAAGCAATGTGTTCGGTTTAAAATAAAGCATGTATCTCCCCCCAAGGGTTTGTAAAACAATTAAGTAATAGAAAGTGGGGCTATGAACTCACGGTAATGATCAGCAACGGAGTGTAACGATATATTGTATGTCAACAATAGAGTATGGCAAGACCACGATCTTTAACGATTACCTAAGAAAGCATAGTATTCGTGTTTTAGTATATTGTATGATATAAGTGTACAAGTATATGTAGTTTGTTGGCTTATGATGTTGTACATGAATCCTTAAGTTAAAGTATTCCTTAAATGTTGTTTGGCTTATAGTCTTTTTATAAATAACCTCGTACCATCGTTCAGGCTATCAAAATTAAGAGGTCGTGAAGTAGTTTAACATGTCATATGGTCATTTACTTAGTTTGTCAAAGTCTAGTGAACAAGTTTTAAAAACAAGTTTCGGTTATTAGACTTATACTAGCCGTACTGCTAAGTTATGTTTAAGCAATAATAATCAAGACCATATTAAGGATGTGTCTAAGTTAGACAACCTCAAGACAACAATCTTGACTCAATCTTGGCTTTATATTAGCCTCAAATGATCAATATATCACTTAAAGTTCTCACTAAGGTTGTTTTCTAGTCAACAACAGGTCAGTTTAGTTTTTGCCGTTTTTAGGTTTTGTCGTTCACTTTCTACTTATGTGCCCCGAGGTTTGTGTAGAAAAAGTCATTCTGAGCAACTTACGTGCTTTACACTTTTGCTGATTTAGAGCAGAAAAGGGTCAAAACCTTATTTTAAAATCGTATCAGCAAGCTTTTGTTCCAACACTATATTTTCATCTTTTAAAACTTAACTAGGCATAACTTTTTAACCACAAGTCCTTTTTAAGTGATTCAAATGCCCAAGTTCATATTTTTATATTCTCTAACAGCTTCTTAAGCTTAATCAAGTCTAAGGTCCAAACTTTACCTATATCAATGGTCTAATTACAAGTATATACTTATATTTCATTGCAGAAAGTTTGGCTGCACATTCAGTCCTGCCAAAACGACCATAAGTTGAGTTCTACAACTTGTTTTGACACACGGCTTTCGCCAAACTTCAAGTTTAGGTCTTGGGTACATTTCATAAAACTGAGTCGACTTCCAGAAATGGTCAGAACCATGGGGTTTTCCCAAATGAAATTTGGTGTGCAGATTTTGACATGTTTTGCCATTTTGGCTCTCATTTACTCATCGGGATGAGTTATGAGGTGCGCCACCCGGCGAAACGACCGTAAGACATAGTTTTAAAAGCCTATCTTACTGAATTAGCCTCAAGGTTTACTGAGATGATCAGTTTAATAAAACTTTGAGACTATTTCAGAATTCATGTTCATAAAACTTACCTAGGACTTCTTTTAGCTTATTTTTTATGGTCACAACCGCATGTACAACATCAATTAAGCCATATTACATATACTACTTATATCAAATTACATCAAATAATTATAGAGATTATTACAATCATATTGAATGAATATGAAGATAAATAATAGCTTACAAGGATTGGAATAACACAAGTATCACAACTACAAATCAACACCTAAACCCTTCCAATCTTTCACCCTTCTCTTTAATCTTTATCCATATTTATAATACCTTGATAATCACCCCAAAGAACACCTTACTTCAGCCCTAACCTCTTGTATAACTCCAAATCTAACCATGAAATTACTAAAACAACCCAAGAATCATAACTAGCTACCTAAACCCTTCACTTTTGTAGTATAACTTTTAGCTTGAATTCAAATGGACGATGATGATGGAGGTGGGGGGATTGGCGTTCAAAACAAAAGGAATAAGAGAGAATTGGTGAAGTTTGCATGTCCTAATGAAGAGATAAAGCTAGTGATCTCTTATAGTGGAAGTAAGCATGAAGTGTGATACATGTGTTATCATTTGGTGAAAGTAGTGTTTGCATAAGGCCAAGTGGCTTTGTAAGGAACCATTTCACGCCACCTCCCTTATGAGGTGGTAGTGTGTGCATTTTTATGCCAATATTTGGTTTATGAGGTGTAGTTTGGTCGGTAATTACTAACGTTAAGCCCTTAAGTCACGAAACTTAAAACCGGGTAACATAAGAATATAATACTTACAAAAATGTCTAAACTTATCAATATACTCTAACTAAGTATATTAAATGTGTGATAAGTCTCATAGTGTGCGTCTATGTTGTTAAAACCTAATAACGTAGGTTTGAGTACGCGTTTTACGTAAAAAGTAACATATCTACTTAAAAATGATAAAATGTTGGGTTTTAGGTTCCTTGGATCAAGAATTACTCTAAGTACTGGAACCACGGACAGGTTTGATATAACCACGGACAGAAGATTGTAACCACGGATGATGACAAACCGCGGCTAGTAGGATTGTGTAACTGCTGATAGATTATTGTAACCACTGCTAGTCTTGTAATAGTCGGTTTAGTTTATTGTATTAGATAAATATGGAAAAGATATTTATCTTGTAGGTTACGTATTGTATAATGTAAAGGACTCCTTAGCCTATAAAAGGAGGTCCTAGGTTAGATTAGATAGACGTATGTTTTATATCTAAGGTCGATACACTTCAAGGTTGCAAAACCCTAATCTGTAAGAGTATTCAGATTAATAAATAATATTGAGGTGTTGAATGTTTACCGTTCTTCTTCTTAAGATTAAGTGTTAAATTCCGTAATACTTAATAAGCTTTTATTCTAAGTCGGTTTCTATATTAGATTGTTTGCTCAACGGGATCAACAAGTGGTATCGAGCTTGTGATCTAGAAGCGTAACCAAGAAGAAGTTTTGTTAAGCTTTATTCAAATAAGTAAAGATGTCGTGACGAAACTCACATGGTGATCGCTTCAAGGTACCCATGCTCAAGCATGGTGAGTATCAACGGAGAATGCGAATGAGGCAATACATTCGTATGATTGATTATGCTCTACGGGATGTCGTTGAAAGGGAGACACTCTTCCTAAGAAGGGTGAGGATGGTCAAGAGATAGCTATTGTTAGTAAAATTGATAAAGCAAAAGGAAAATGGAGATCAAAGCTCACAGATTCTCTCCATGGGAATACCCAATGACTATGCTTTGGACTTTGAACAATATGAGTCTGCTAAAGATTTATTGGATGCTCTTGAAATAAGGTTTCTTTGGTAATGAAGCTACTAAGAAGTCAAGGATGAATATGCTCAAGCATCAATTTGAAACCTTCAACGCTCTTAGTGGAGAAAAGATTGATGGCACATATAATAGACTTCAAAAACTTATCACCCAATCAAGTCGTGGATTACAAGGTTCTTCAAGAAGATATTAATTTGAAGTTCATTAGGAGTTTATCATCCGAATGGGCTATTCATACAATTGTGTGGAGAAATAAGGTGGACTTTGATAAGATGACTACGGACAATCTCTTCAACAACTTGAAGGTTTATGAGTCCGAGAATAACTTTGCTAATGCATCTTCTCGCTAATCAAAACATTGCTTTTGTATCCACTAATCACAAGAGCCCACAAGATGTATCCATCTGCGCCTATGGTATAACCACGGTTATTGCAAACAATACCACCGTTAGTGATAATGTTAGTGATGGTGCAATATGTGCTTTTCGGTCGATTTAACTACCGGTGTTCTTGTGTTGAATCAAGATCGGATCAAATTGATCCCGATGATCTTGAAGAGATTAATCTTCAATGGCAAATGGCAATGTTGACTCTCCAAGCAAGGAAGTTTTGAGGAGGACCGAAGACAAGTTAAGTATGATGGTCAAAGGAGAGCTAGGTTCGACAAAAGCAAGATGGAGTGCTTTAAGCGCAGAAGAAAGGGCACTTTGCTAGGGAATGTCGAGCTCTAAAAGAATTGAAGGCATAAAGAAGACTACGGAAGAGCCCGCTTGCTTCGACTTTGGTTGCTCGGGATGGGATTGGTGATTATGATTGGAGTGATCAGTTGAAGAAGGTCCCAATGCGACTTTTCTTGCTAGTGAAGCTTCAAAAGAGCATAACTTTGATCTTATGGCCTATGCTTCATCTTACGGTTCGATTCGAGGTATCTAATGATTCTACTTGTTCTTTTAAATCATGTCATGATAACTTAGAGTCTCAAAAGCTATCACCGAGAGTATGAGGAAAGAAGTAGACAGACCGACTATGGAAAACTTAGGTTATAGAGTTGGTCTAGAGAGTGTGGAAGAAGCTTAAATCACGTGTTAAATGTGAGTTTGAGATGTAGATAAGATCAATATACTAGGTGGTGAAATTGATCTTAAGAATAGAGATTAAAATGCTTAAAGATAAACTAGCGAGCGAGAGAGTGTAAAACAAAAGGCCCTAGAAGAAAAGAAAACATGTTGTTAGGGTAGCTAAAACACAATTTGCTCGATCCGGTTCATAAATCTATAGAGAGTCATTTAATGAAAAAGGGTTCGGATAGGATACAATAATATGCCACCACCCACTCTTATGCAACATGCACCACCGCTAAAGAACTGTCATTTAGTAGTGAATTCAGTTTTAACAAACCTGTAGAAGGGATAAATAAGATGAAACACCTAAGATAAGTTCTCGATAAGTCATCCGATGCTCCCACAATTGAAGATTGGGAATCGACTACGAGGAAGATAGAACCGAATCAACTAAGTCTCAAGAGATAGAGAAAGTAAAGAAAGTTGATTCTCGGAAGTCAACCTTGTACCTAGATTTGGAGCTCAAATTGCTAAAGAGTAGTTGAATACAAGGAAGTGCCTAGGAACAAATGAAAAATACATACCTAGGGAAACCAGAGAAACTTTAATGGTCTAATTTCTAACGAGGCTAGGAGATGAGTTTCAATGTGTTAAAAGGCTTGTTTTAAATGTGGTAGTTTGAGCACTTACAGAGAAATTGTAATAAAACAAACCACAAGTATGGAATCATTGGAAGAGGGTAAATCATCAAAACTTTTCAAAGAAAACAAACCATCATCCAAACAAAACATGATTCCAAGAGCGGTGTTGATGAGGAATGGGAATACAAAATCTATAGTCATCTGCTTGCACCTAAATGGGTTCCAACTCTCGCTAAGCAAAATGTAAACACGGCTAGCGAGAATCAAACCATCTGTTAAGCAAAATATCACCACTACTACAAAAGAAGTTTTAAAATTCCAAAGGTGATAAGCGACACGGTGGTTGGAAATCATTTTATCTTTGTTAAGGCCTCGACTAGTTGGCAATGGAAGCCTAAGACCAAGGTTTTACCACATGTCAACTGTGCATCAATGGACCTAAAGAAATTTGAATATTTTGATGCAGGCGGACCAAGTCAATGTTGGCTTGGGTCCACAAAAGAACTAATTTGTTTAATTTCATGTGCGGGGCAATCTACAAACCGAGCTAAAAGATAAAGGAGTTTTTGATAGTGGTTGCTGGGCACATGACTTGGGATGGGAGCAACTCGGAAGATTTTGAAGCTTTTGATGGAGGATATGTGGCATTTGGCAATGATCCAAAGGAGGAAAGATACTTGGCGGAGGAACCATCGAAATAGGAAACTTAGACTTTGAAAAAGTCTATCTCGTCTGAGGACTTAAGTATAATCTATTCAGTGTTTCTCAAATGTGATAAGAAAAGCGGGTACTTTTTGGGAAGCTGTGTGTGGTGTTGTCTCCCGAGTTTAAGATGCTCGATGAGAAGTTTATACAACTTAGGGTACCTAGGAAGGAAAATATATATTGTTTTGATCTTAAAGATGTCCTTCCAAATAGGTCCTTAACATGTTTGTTTGCTAAAGCATCCGTAGATGAGTCAAAATTGTGGCATAGAAGGCTAGGTCATCTCAATTACAAAACAATCAATAAAGCGGTAAAAGGAAACTTAGTGAGAGGGTTACCTTCAAAGGTTTTTGAGTGTAAGGAAGCGTGTGGCTGTCAAAAGGAAAACAACATAGAGCTTCTTGTAAGACCAAAACGGTAAACACCATCACTCAACCCTTGTTTATGCTTCATATGGACTTATTTGGACCTACCTTTGTTAGAAGCTTGAACCATAAGCAAGATCGCCTAGCTATCATCGATGATTATAGTAGATTTTCTTGGGTATACTTTTTGGTCGCTAAAAGTAAGACTAGTGAGATCCTCAAGAGTTTCATTACTAAGATAGAAAATCTAGTAAACCATAAGGTCAAGGTAATCGGATGTGATAATGGAACCGAGTTTAAGAATGATATGATGAATCTGCTCTGTAGCTAAAGGTGTAGAAAGCCGCTTTAGTGTTGCTAGAACACCACAATGAGAATGGTGTAGTGAAAGGAAGAATAGGACACTAATTGAGGTCGCTAGGACAATGTTGTCGACATCTAAGTTACCAACTACCTTTTGAAATTTGAAGTCAGGAACCGCATGTTATGTGCGAGAACAAAAGTAAGGTAGTAAAGCCTCATAACAAGACCCCTATGAGTCGTTACATGATAGGAAGCCAATGATTGCATTCCTAAAACCATTTGGGTGTCTGTTACCATCTTGAATACCATAGACTACCTAGGCAAGTTTCAAGAAAAAGTCGATGATGGATACTTTTAGGCTATTCTACTAATAGCAAAGCCTTTAGAGTATACAATAGGAGGACTAGAATTGTTGAAGAGAACTTACATGTTCAATTCGGTGAAAAGACTCTAGTGTTGAGACCAAAGGACCCGGATGGTTGTTTAACATTGATATGCTAACCAAATCTATGAATTATGAGCCTATCATTGCGGGAACTTCCACTAATGTTTATGCAGTACACAAAAGGATTTCGAGGCGAGACACCTTCCAAGGAAGCGATTCTCCAAAGGAGTTCTATTTGGTTGAAAAGTGGAAAGGCGGTTCTGTTCCTTCCATCATTCACAAGCAAGGTCCCACCGATGATGATGTCTTGAATCTTCGGAGGCAATGTTGATCATCATCAAGATAAGGATGAGTTGTTGAAAGATAACTCGATGTCGGTGAAGAAATTGAAAGAAGAAAAGGCATTCGCAAGCATCGCTAAGCAAATGAAAGCACTGCTAAGCCTACTAAAACCACTGATAAGCCATCTTCTACCACTGATAGGTCAAGTGAAACCCCGGACACAAGTACTGGTGATAGTACTTTCTTTGGACCACATGTAAAGACATTATTTGGTGATGAGGAGTATCCACATGATCCTAATATGCCTGCTTTGATTGAGATTGATACTCCTACTGATGATGAAGACATGGATGGTTTCTTCAATGCTGATTTGTCTAATTTGGAAACTGTCATTCATGAAAGTCCAATCACCACTACAAGGATTCACAAGATTCATCCCAAGGAACAAATACTTGGAAACTTGAATACTCGGTTCAAACAAGAAGGTGGTTAAGAACATCGAACCCTTTCTGAACATGGGTTCTTTGCAAGATCACTTCACAAAAGAAACAGTTATAAAGATACATAAAATTGCTGCTTGCTTGTTTTCGTCTCAAAAGGAGCCCAAAAGAGTGGAAGAAGCTTTATCGGAAGAAGGTTTGGGTAGAATCGATGCAAGAGGAGCTTTTACAGTTTAAGCTTCAAGAGGTTTGGACATTGGTTGATCTTCCAAATGGAAAAAGGGCAATTGGGACTAAATGGGTGTTCAGAAACAAGAGGGATGAAAGAGGAATTGTTGTAAGAAACAAATCAAGGTTGGTTGCTCAAGGATACACACAAACTGAAGGTTTGGATTATGATGAAGTGTTTGCTCCAGTTGCAAGAATAGAGGCTATCAGATTATTTTTGGCTTATGCTTCATTCAAGAATTTTGTTGTGTATCAGATGGATGTTAAAAGTGCATTTTTGTATGGCACAATTGATGAGGAGGTTTATGTTTGTCAACCTCCTGGGTTTGAAGATCCTGATCATCCTGACAAGGTTTACAGGGTGAGGAAGGCTATGTATGCGTTCTTAAGTTTTTATATGCGCCGAATTCTAATCTTTGCGTTCTCAAGTTTTTGGTAATAAAATGTGTTATGTACCATTCTAGTTTTTTGGTGGTGGCTTAAGTTGATAATCTAAAGGGTTTTGTTAAAATCTTATAGAGTCCAATATACCTCAAGTTTGGCTTTTCCCGATTCTCAAAACGAATCATATCTTATTGTATCGAGGCTTTCAACAAAACCTTAATTTCTAACATGGAGTTTTTGGTAAATTTTAACGCCTTACATCTATGTAATTTTTGTTTCTGGCGATAGCGTGCGGCATGCAGCCTAGTTTGTATTTGTATGGTTTTATTAGTTGTTTCGTGGTTGATCTCTGAACACCTTAGTCCAGAGAATAGTTAATCGACACTTTCGTCGATATAGTGCCTCAAATGGAATAGTTTTTTTTTTTTTTTTTTTTTTTTTTTTTTAGGGTAATTGTTGTTAATCAAAGGTGTAAGATATTGTTGATCTGAAATGGTTTATAATGATGTGATAAAATTCGTTGTAGGAAGGTCTTGCTAGTGGCAAGTGGTTATCCAAACCATTTCTAAAGTTGATCATGTCTTAGGTGGTTTTGAGATGAAGGCTATATTGTATAGTGTTTATGTCTACTAGTGTTTGAAAGAAACGTGATACTGTGAAGTTTTACATACTGACTTATAATGGGGTTCAAATGATGATGTGATATGTTGATGATTTAGAAGAGTGTAGTGTATGTTTACCATTATTCTTAGGTAGAGATGTCAAGTTTGCTTTTAAAATCATAAGTGAATTTTAAAGGATTATGGTGGAATGATATCCTTGAAACCTAATCAGGCTAGTACTTCTAAGAAATGACGAGAAGATTTGATGACTATCCCAAGATAGTAGTTAGGATTATTTCATAAATGAAAACTTTCAAGAATAAAATTAGGTGGTATAAATAAGTGTTAAGATCTCGCTGAGTGGTAAGACACTATCGCCTCTAGATCTTTTAATGAATTTCGTGGTTTAAGTAGAAAATTAACTCGAATATAACCCTTGTATAACTATTTCGTTGTTTGAAAATTTAAGTCGAACATAGTTAGTCAGACTATGTTCCACTGTCCCTAGGTTAAATATAGGTGACTAGACTATATTTAGCCGAGGTTCGATAAATTTTTCAAATACCTAAATTAGGTATACTCGTGATATGTCCATAGATTTTGAGAAAATATCCACAAGGCAAAGGCGATATCAAACCATTCAGTTGCAAGTCCCGGCCATACAAGACTTGTAACCTATGTTTTCACATTCTATTGCATAGAAGATAGTATGGGTAGATACGTGTGGAAAGGAAGTCTTAAGTAATTCTAAAATAGTCCATACTTGGCTAGAATCACAAATTTTAGCAATGAAGGTTTCAAAATAGGACTTTGATGAATATAGAGAAAGTTGTTGAACTTCAGCTTTTGTAGATGATGAATCAGTTTGTCCTTTAGAAATCCTATTTCTTGTATTTCCATTAGGGAATCGTTAGATTGTGACGGGTTTTATGAAAAACAATATCATATAAGGTTTATAAGATAATTTCTAGAGACTTTGTATAACTTACAATGCATGTGAAGTAAATTAGACAATTGTGTAACTCACAATGTCTTGAAAATGATGGAGAGATCATTGTGTACTCACAATGTCTTGAGAAATAAATGAGACCATTGTGTAACTCACAATGTCTAGGAAATAATAGAGACCATTGTGCAATTCACAATGTCTGGAAAGTAAATGAGACCACTGTTTCACTTACAGTGTCTGGGGATGTAATTGAGACCACTGTGTTACTCACAATATCTGGAAATGTAATAGAGACCACTGTATCACTCACAGTGTCTGAGAACATAATAGAGACCACTGTATCTCACAGCGTCTTGAAAAATGAATGAGACCATTGTATCTCACAATGTCTGGGAAGAAGGAAAAACCATTGTAATCAGTTACAATGTCTTGGATAAAGTTTCGTAATCCTAAAAGGCACGAGTAGATACATGATTGGGAAAATATGATTGTGTCGTAATGCCTTATACTAGGCATATGCAGATATATTTAGTCCATCGTTTAGATAAAATGATTGAAAATAAGTCGAGTGTATATATTAATATAATAGTATGTTAGTGTAGCATAAATATGCTTAAAAGTCACATAATCATCTAGAGGATGGAAGGCACGGAGAACGGAAGGCTATAAAATATTTTTGTTTGTAAAAGTAGTTATAGTTTATGTTACAATTAGATCCGTTTCTCTATAATTAAGGCTCTGATACCAATCTATAACACCCCAATTTCGTGATACGCAGCGGAATTCAAACTGGGTGTTACTTGATGGCACAACAGTTTAATAATAGAAAACGAACTCTAATGGAGTCGTTTTAAAACATTTATCATTCGATTTATATAAATATCAGAGTTTACCAAGATGAGGTCCCAAATGATTCCAAGTTTACAAAATACATTAAATTGGTTTTCGAATGATAATAAAATTTATAGCCTTCTTGAGTATTCGTGCTCCTCCGTGCCAGCCTCGTACAATATGGACCTGAAATACATGCTTAAAACTGTCAACACAAAGGTTGAGTTAAATTCATAGAGTTTGTTTGATGGTTGAACACATTATGTTTGTAGTGTGAGCTATAGACTCACACCAATGGTTTGAAAACAAAACAGTTAATATTAGACTAACCATCATGCAACCAAGGCGTTAACGTGTTCCAAAATTAATTGGTGAAATTGTTGGTACGAGCCCTAATAGGTAAAAATTGCCGTTTTTACCTAATGTTACTCAAATATAGTGCGTTTGTTTGCCTACCCGGTCAACACAAACGGGATTCGTCAATCCCAATAGATCTATTCATAATATTCGCGCCCACTCTCACTAGTGATTAATGATTCATGATTTAGGGACTTAAGTTTGGCAAATGCGGTAACTTAGTGCTAATAAAACAATCAGATAAGCATACATTTTGAAAGCAATGCGTTCGGTTTAAAATAAAGCATGTATCTCCTCCAAGGGTTTGTAAAATAATTAAGTAATAGAAAGTGGGCTATGAACTCAGAATGATCAAGCAATGAGTGTAACGATATATTGTATGTAAACAATAGAGTATGTCAAGACCACGATCTTTAACGATTACCTAAGAAAGCATAGTATTCGTGTTTTAGTATATTGTACGATATAAGTGTACAAGTATATGTTGTTTGTTGGCTTATGATGTTGTACACGAATCCTTAAGTTAAAGTATTCCTTAAATGTTGTTTGGCTTATAGTCCTTTTATAAATAACCTCGTACCATCATTCATGCTATCAAAATTAAGAGGTTGTGAAGTAGTTTAACATGTCATATGGTCATTTACTTAGTTTGTCAAAGTCTAGTGAACAAGTTTTAAAAACAAGTTTCGGTCATTAGACTTATACTAGCCGTGCGGCTAAGTTATGTTTAAGCAATAATAATCAAGATCATATTAAGGATGAGTCTAAGTTAGACAACCTCAAGACAACAATCTTGACTCAATCTTGGCTTTATATTAGCCTCAAATGATCAATATATCACTTAAAGTTCTCACTAAGGTTGTTTTCTAGTCAACAACAGGTCAGTTTAGTTTTTGCCATTTTTAGGCTTATGTGCTCTTGAGTTTGTGTAGAAAAAGTCATTCTGAGCAACTTT
Organism: Chrysanthemum lavandulifolium; assembly: GCA_022545495.1. NCBI lineage: Eukaryota > Viridiplantae > Streptophyta > Magnoliopsida > Asterales > Asteraceae > Chrysanthemum > Chrysanthemum lavandulifolium. The sequence continues at coordinate 61,649,522 of CM040238.1, forward strand.
CCTGTTTTACACTTTTGCTGATTCGGACCAGAAAAGGGTCAAAACCTTGTTTTAAAATCGTATCAGCAAGCTTTTGTTCCAACACTATATTTTCATCTTTTAAAACTTAACTAGGCATAACTTTTTAACCACAAGTCCTTTTTAAGTGATTCAAAATCCCATGTTCATATTTTTATATTCTCTAACAGCTTCTTAAGCTTAATCAAGTCTAAGGTCAAAAGTTTACCTATATCAATGGTCTAATTACAAGTATATACTTATATTTCATTGCAGAATGTTTGGCTGCACATTTAGTCCTGCCAAAACGACCATAAGTTAAGTTCTACAACTTGTTTTGACATGCGGCTTTTGCCAAACTTCAAGTTTAGGTCTTGGCTACATTTCATAAAACTGATCGACTTCCAGAAATGGCCAGAACCATGTGTTTTCCCAAATGAAATATGGTGTGCAGATTTTGACATGTTTTGCCATTTTGGCTCTCATTTACTCATCGGGATGAGTTATGAGGTGCGCTACCCGTGAAATGACCGTAAGACATAGTTCTAAAAGCCTATATTACTGAATTAGCCTCAAGGTTTATTGAGATGATCAGTTTAATCAAACTTTGGGACTGTTTCAGAATTCATGTTCATAAAACTTACCTAGGACTTGTTTTAGCTTGTTTTTATAGTCACAACCTCATGTACAACATCAATTAAGCCATATTACATATACTACTTATATCAAATTACATCAAATAATTATAGAGATTATTACAATCATATTGAATGAATATGAAGATAAATAATAGCTTACAAGGATTGGAATAACACAAGTATCACAACTACAAATCAACACCTAAACCCTTCCAATCTTTCACCCTTCTCTTTAATCTTTATCCATATTTATAACACCTTGATAATCATCCCAAATACCACCTTACTTCAGCCCCTAACCTCTTGTATAACTCCAAATCCAACCATGGAATTACTAAAACAACCCAAGAATCATAACTAGCTACCTAAACCCTTCACTTTTGTAGTATAACTTATAGCTTGAATTCAAATGGATGATGATGATGGAGGAGGGGGGATTGGTGTTCAAAACAAGAAGGAATAAGAGAGAATTGGTGAAGTTTGCATGTCCTAATGAAGAGATAAAGCTAGTGATCTCTTATAGTGGAAGTAAGCATGAAGTGTGATACATGTGTTATCATTTGGTGAAAGTAGTGTTTGCATAAGACCAAGTGGCTTTGTAAGGAACCATTGCACGCCACCTCCCTTATGAGGTGGTAGTGTGTGCATTTTTGTGCCAAGATTTGGTTTATGAGGTGTAGTTTGGTCCCGGTAATTACTAACGTTAAGCCCTTAAGTCACGAAACTTAAAACCGGGTAACATAAGAATATAATACTTACAAAAATGTCTAAACTTATCAATATACTCTAACTAGGTATATTAAATGTGTAATAAGTCTCATAGGGTACGTCTATGTTGTTAAAACCTAATAACGTAGGTTTGAGTACGCGTCTTACGTAAAAAGTAACATATCTACTTAAAAATGATAAAATAGTAATAGTTCATATAAATTATTATTATTGATGAAAATAAAGTATTTTGAACATATAGACTTATCGTAGTCTTGTATTGGTCACAAGGAAAATTACCAGTTACTACCGGTTATCGTATTTGCTTTTACGTTACGGTAGAAGTCAAATAGTCAAAAGTCAAAAGTCAACTTTAAAAAGTCAAAGGGTAAAATTGTTATTTTACCTTATGAAAAATTACGGGTTGCTACATCTACAACCAAACAATCCTTATCTTGCTACAACCAAACAATCCTTATCTTGATATAACGGGGAGTTACCAAGCACGTATCTTTCCAAAATCATATGAGAGTACCACAACCCACCTAGAAGTGCAACGAGTCATCAGGAAGAATGGCACTCGAATGTAAATAATTATAAGTCCCCATAATTTTGTCCCAAACACCGTTTATTTTACACCCATGATGGTCGAAACCACCCTCCTGCCCATGCAAGGTCTTAATAACTTTCACCCATTGAAGATTCGGATTACAGAGTAATCTCTAAGACATTTTTAAGAGACTTTAAACTGCCTATATCCAAGCCGCCTTTGTCGAACGAGGATACGACATTAGACCATTTTATCAAAGCAAGCTTTTTTGAATCATGGGAGCCCTCTAAAAAAACATAGCATGAATTCTTTCCAAATCCTTTAAAACAGATTCTAGAATTTTGAAGATATAAAGATAATAAATCTCGAGACTTCTAAGGACAATCTTAATTAACGTGAGACGACCCCAATAGAAATAAGAGTTGCTTTCCAAGATGAGAGCCTCGAATGAAATCGATCGAGTAAGAGCTTCCATGGAGGTAATATTCATATTAGAACCGATCAGTAACCCAAGATATACAAATGGAAAGGAACCCGAGGTTAATGTGGCCGATTTCCCTTCTTTTGCAATCAGTTTCGCTACAGCACCCGCTGCTCTCTAGGGGTATTTTAGTGATAGGTTCTATAGGAACTGGACGCTCTTATTTGGTCAAATACCTAGCGAAAAACTCCTATCTTCCTTTCATTACGGTATTTCTGAACAAGTTCCTGGATAACAAGTCTCAAGGTTTTGATGATATCGATATTGATGATATTGACGATATTGATGCTAGTGACGATATTGATGCTAGTGACAATATCCTTGATATGGAGTCGAAGCGCTAACTAGCATGAAAGCGCTAACTATGGATATGATGCCCAAGATGAAGACCAACTTTATATCACCCTTCAATTGAATTAGCAAAAGCAATGTCTCCTTGCATAATATGGATTCCAAACATTCATGATCCGATGTGAATGAGTCAAATTACTTCTCCCGAGGTCTATTAGTGAACCTTCTCTCCGTGGATTATGAAACTAGAAATATTCTTGTTATTGCTTCGACTCATATTCCCCAAAAAGTGGATCCCGCTCTAATAGCTACGAATAAATTCAATTCGTGCATTAAGATACGAAGGCTTCTTATTCCACAACAACGAAAGCACTTTTCACTCTTTCATATACTAGGGGATTTCAGTTGGAAAATAAAATGTTCCATACTAATGGATTCGGGTCCATAACCATGGGTTCCAATGCACGAGATCTTGTAGCACTTACCAATGAGGAAACTTATTCTGCTAAAACTCCAATACCATAAACATTTGATTTACAGATATTAATTTTAAGGCCCGAAGCTAGATAAAAAAACCTGCAAAACACGAATAATGTTGTCCATGTCGTGGGAGCTCCACTCCGTGGTGATTACGACGTCATCAACATAGTATAAGTGAGACAATGTAATGGTAGGAGAACCGAACTTAACACCATGAATCAAACCAGATTGGACCGCGTCCGAAAGAGTCACATGAAGACCTTCCATAACAAGGATAAACAGAAAAGGAGAAAGAGGATCGCCTTGCCTTAAACCACGTTTAATAGAGAACTTGGATCTCAGGATGCCATTAACTAAAATGGAGGTTCTGGACAAAACTAAGCACTCCTTAATCCAAGACCTCCATTTCATACCAAAACCAAGACTGTGAAGCACAAAGTCAAGGTATTTCCAGCTTACGAAATCAAAGGCTTTCTTAAAATCTACTTTGAAAATTAACATCTTTTTCTTTCGTTTCTTATACCAATCAGTAATCTTACTAAGCATGAGAGGGCCATCAAGGATTTTGACCAGCAATGAAGGAGGATTGCTCGTGGCTAACGATCTTATCAATTACTTTGGAAAGCCTATTAGCAAGAATCTTGGCAATGATCTTGTAGTGAATACCTATAAGAGAAATGAGACGAAAATCTTTGATGTGAATTGGGTTACTAACCTTAGGAATGAGAGTGATAAAAAAAGGAGTTAGACCCAGATGACATCTTGCTAGAAGTAAAAAACGAATTCATGAACTCAAAATATCTAACTTGAGAATGTCCCAAAATCTCTTCACGAAGGCAAAAGAAAACCAATCGGAACTGGGAGCTTTGTCATTACCACACTCCCATACTACCGTCTTCATTTCGTCTAGCGAAATATCATTCTCTAAGAGGGTCACGATCAAAAGAGCATAAACCTGAAGCGTTGGTAATGGAGGGAAAAAAATGTTATCATTTGCCTGGAACTTTCCTTTGTAGAAGTTAAGAAAAGCTTCTTTAACTTGATGAGGTTCTGAAACCCGATCTTCGTTTTTGATTCACCAAACTATGAAAAAATTTAGTGTTCTCATTTAAACTTACACTTTTAATGATGGATACAAAAGCTCAAACAAAACTATTAAACAAGTGTATAATTTAAACTACCTGTAATGCATTTTACTCTCTCTCTCTCTTCTCATTTTTTTCTTTTTAAAATTTTCAGAAATAGATAATAAGCATTACAAGTTTTAAACCTATGTTTACAATTATTTAATATGTAAATTCATCTATGCAACACCTATTCTTAAAATACCCTCTCATTTAAAAATACAATTATTAATATACCACATGATACAAACCAATCAAGTTATTAATCTATTATAAATATCTTGACCTATGCTAACTAGCAAGTAACTTTTACCAAATCATCATAACTTCGTAATACTATTGACTACCATTTTCGTATCGCTATTGCATCCACGTGTACTCTACCATTTTTATATGAAATAATGTGTGATAAAGTTATTATCTAAAATTCTTGTCATGCGTAAAGTTGTTATCAAAAAAAAGTATAATCGGGTAATATTATTAGCCAAAATTTTTATTACAAGATATTCGCCGCTTCAATGCGTCGCTTTAACGCGCGAATACCCAGATAGTGTAACCATAATTCATACATTTTTAATCTCCTTATAGTAAAAGAAATATTTTCACCCAAAAACTTCAAATAGATTCAGGGAGATAGTTTTTACCTCCCAAATTAAATAAGACAAACACGTATACACAATAATTTTGATGGCATGAAGAGTTCAAAGCATGATAACATTACTTTTTATAAGGGTTTTTCTAACTTGTGCTCTAGAAGCATAAGTTAAGCACAATGAAAGTACAAAAATGTACACCGGGACCTATGTGAATTTATGTGTACCTTTTCGTGGGCCCCGGTGTACTTATAGTGTGCTTAACTTGTGCCCATATGGCACAAGTTAGAAAAACCCTTTTTATAAAGCAAAAATCAAAGGGTAAAAGTTTTTTTAGTGAAAAGTGAATTATATATTTACATTATGGAACATATATACAAGCTCACAATTAACATGTGGTTACATGCCGCAACACTCTTAAGAGTAGCATCTAATTACAAACCAACATACTGAAAAGGGTTTTGCTAATGTGTATGAGGGTGGTGGCAACCCATGCGGTTTGGCTTTCGGTTTGCTTCATGCCGAGCGGTGTGATCAATGCAAGGTATTCGGTATCAATCGGCATGGATGGAGATAACACCAAATCGGCAAACATCCCCGATTTGGTATGAACTTTATTTCGAACGTTGGTGACAAATTCTATCCGTTGGAGCCTTTATTAAACTAGCCGTTTGGCTTATTTAAAAAAAAAAAAAAAAATTAACTCCCCTCTATAAATTAACAACATCAATCCAATTTTTTAACACAACTTAAATCTCATCTCTTTACTCTTTTAAAAAACAATCTCATGGATCCAAGAAAAGGTGGTTCATCATCCAAAGGCCGTGGACGAGGTTCTCGTTCCGTTCGCCCACAAATTCAATCACAACCCGGTCCATACATTCCCCAAATGAGTCCTCCTCAATATGGATGGTATTGCAATTTTTAGATTAAGTATTAAGTTTATGTAATTTTCTTTTAAGTATTAATAAAATGTTATGTTTTTATTAAATTGTTTAATATAATTTTAAAAAAAAATGTATGAGTTAGGCATGGTTGCCACTAAAAATCTATTGTTAGGTATGAGATTGGTATGAGGTGAGATGGAGGGATATTATTGGTGGGTGATTAGGCATGAAAAAAATAGGTTGGCATGGTTGCCACCACCCTTAATGAGCATACGATTGAGAGCGATTAATAAAAACAATTTTTTAAATCAAAAAATACATTTAATAAACATTTATTGATCTTTAAAATTATCGTAATTAATCAACATTTTGATATTAAGTAACTCTAATCTATACTTCTATACTACATATAAAATGAAAAAAATGGTCAAATGTGAAATGTTGAAAATTGAAAGTTGAAAATTGTCAAATGTGAGAGAAACTTTAACACACTATTAATACACATCGAAAATTGGGTTGCCTCGGGTCCCTTCAAACCCGGCGGGTTGACCCGGTTTAATTTGACCCGTTTTTTCGACCCAACCCGGCGAGTTCACCCGGTTTAATTTGACCGATCGACCGGAACGATTCAACCGCCCGGGTCGAATCTGGTTTCAAAACATTATGTTTAATCCTCAAATTTTCAAACTTAGTGTTATTTTTCGTTTATAACCTATAAACTTTTTTTTATCACTAAAAATATCTGTCGTTATAAAATCCCGTTATTATGTACGAATACTCCGCCAGGTATTCTTTATATATAATTAAACAAATGCTCATAGGCACAAGTTAGCAAAACCTGACTGAAAATAGCAATCTAGTACTAATCAACGATAAAAGTTTAATGTAGTTATACATATATATTAAAAATTATTACTTAGTTTCCATACCTAATGTGGTACTGGGTTTGGACCACATGGGCATATCTAAGTAAAAGTAGAAGAGAAACAAATGGAATACACTTTCTTTTAACAAGCAATAATGGTACTTAGTTTGAAATAAGGTTTAAGTCAGCAAATAGTAGCCAAGTTTTTTCAAAGTATTGTTTTCGTACGCGAAATATAAATTATTTTGTAAAATGTTACAAATTTTCATAAAGTGTTTATGTATGCATATTTGTGTGATGTATCACATAAAAAGAAGTAACACTTGTCACATCAAAAAATGACACATCATCCAAATATACATAGTTAAACAATTTTCAAAACTTTGTAATATTTAATGAGACACCTTTCAATTCACGTACTAAAACAATAAATTATAAAAGAAAAAATCTTTATTATTTAGCGCCTAAACCATTTTAAACATTATAAGGGTTTTGTTTATTAATAGCGATAAGAAAATTTGACATGTATATGATTTTAAAGTATATTGAAAGAAAGGAATAAGATTGAAGTTTTAACAAGTTATTTTAGATTATTACAAGACTAGTAAGTGTTTTTGCAAGCATTTAAATAGTTTTTGTATTTTTGATATATTTTTCTATTTTATTTTTAAGAATGTAAATCTTACTGTCTTATAATAGAGGAAGACACTTAATTTAAAATCTTAAATGTAAATCTTAAATGCATATCAAAACTTAATCTTAATCAATACAAGTTATAAAGCACATGGTACAAACATTTATTTTTCTCATAAACTTGATTTTAAACAATACATGTTATAAAACATGGAAAATGATTTGGGCCTAAAATGGGACTAATTATACTAAAGCTTGATAATACAAGTTATTTGGTTAAGAAGAAGCGGGCCCTCTACGTCAAATAAGATAATTATATAAGCAAGACGCCAATCAATGCTCATAAAACATATAGTACAAACATGATATAAAACTTTCAACATATTTAATTAATGTTGTTATCTAAATATCCCCTTCCTCAAAATTACAATTACTATACCACATAAAACCAAAAAGCTATAATTTATTGTTAAAATCATAACCCAAACACCTTATCATCAAAAGAGTTAGCAATGCAGACAACAATGTACCAACTTCATCATCCTTAAGTAATTAACATTGATGTACCATAGGTCACCCTTTGGCCACACACTCGGTCGCCCATTACGCTCAGTCGGTCATGGTAGTGGTCATGTCTAAAAAGTGCATAACTCGGTCATATACTTGACTGAGTCCTCCCCTTTCTTGTGTGTGAGTATGTGTTTATTACTTTGTTTTTGTGAGGTATATATGTGTTTGAGTAAGATATATTTTTCGTGGTGATCGCGGTCACCTTTTTACACTAATTTGGTCATGAAAATGTAATGTTGAATTGACACTAATATGACAATGATGACCACGGCTATTCTCGGTCACCGGATAACTTTATTGTATATAGGATTCAATAAAGGCAATGTTTTGAAACCCCAGTCGACCCGATTGAGTTAACCGGTTTCGGCCAAGAAACGGGTAAAAAAATTGGGTTTTAAAAACTGGGTTGACTGGTTAGACCCGTCGGGTTTTAAGTGACCCGGGTCAACCCGATTCTCGAAACCCGACTAGTTTTTTTTTTAATAGATTACCGGGTTGAACTTGTGGTCGAACTAGTTAAACCGGGTTGACCCGGTGATCGAACCGGTTGACCCAGTTGAAAAAAATAGTTTTTTAATAGAAAAACAGGTTAACCTGGTGGTCGAATCGATTGAACTGGTAACCCGGTGACTCGACCGGATCAATTAAAAACCCAGTTTTCAAAACTTTGAATAAAGGTAATATCAAGGTTATAAATCGCGCGAGGCGTGGCGTGGCGGTATGCGCAATTCATGCCTCACGCTTTTGCGGTTAAAGCGAAACTTTTGCGTTTATAAGGCATGGCATAAGGCGGCGCAAAATATGAAAATATTTATATATATATATCATATTTAATATATACGGAGTTTACAAAAAAATATAGCATAAGACAGTATGACGGTATGACCAAACTTCACGCTTTTGCGGAGGCTTTTATGAGCTTTTTTGAACCATGGGTAATATTCTTGTGTGGTTGTGGTCTTGTGGATGAAGTCATGTACATGCATGATGAGCAAATCGAGGTTAAAGAAAAAAGGAAGGAATTGATTGGTTATTCGAGCCTCAAGTACCTTATCATTGCTAACTTCCAAAACACACGCTTTTATATGTTTCTCAATTTTCAGACTTCATGTTTTCATCGGCTGCCCGGGACCTCATTTGTGTTTATGTTGATTTACTTGTTTTATAAAATGGCTAGTCTAACCAAGCAACCCATAGGCCTTTGTACTTCCATCTGTACGGTATGGTAGTACCTTGTACCCTTTTTTTTTTTTTTTTTTTTTGATTTTGTTTTTTTTTTTATGTAGTGTTTAATTTAGGGTAGTATATTTAATTTGTGTAGTGATTTATTTTTATATGTTTATATATAGTGTATTTATTTGTGTAGTTTTTATACGTAGAGTATTTATTTTACGTTATGTTTTTTTATTGTGTATTTGTTTCCATTTAATTAAACAATAACAATAAAACATTAAACATTAAAACATTAAACAACAACAAATGCTACTACTACTACAACGAAATCTACTCCACACGAAGATTATTAATGCCATCTATAAGGTCATAGAGTATTCCACTCGATCGACATGCGTGATCAATGGATTTCTTGCCAATTAGGTGATGAGGCCTCCAACGCCTTTATTCTCGCGCTTCAACAAATTGTTTTGAGCCAATAGCATGTTGATCGTGTTATCTTTAGTTTGCAGTTTGAGACTACGTTGAAGAAGAGCCTCGACTAAAATCTTTTGTTGAAATACATCCTTCCACATAAAGTATCGACACATATAGTCTTGATCCACGAGGCATTACATGGTGAAACAATTATAAGAAATGTATTTTAACAAACAAGTTATTGATATATTTACGTAAATAAGTAAAAGTATAATTATTTACCTTTGATAAAGCGACACGTAATAATCTTGACCACAACTTTTGGGCTTTTGGGATGTTCTTTCAATTATAAGTCCCGTCGACAACGATACAAGAAAGGATTTTTCGTCAGATCCTACCAAAGAATTTGTATAATTATTTACAACATAAATCAAGAATATCATGGTTCACAAAATTAGACGCTTGAATACATAAATAACCAATTTTGTTATAGATTAATAGTTGATACATGGTTCACAAAATCATAATATAACTAGAAACTAAGATCAATCACCGAGGCGTAGTCGCCCAATGATGTTGCCATCGTCCCACACGAAACTCTAACTCGAAATGCGCTCCTCAATCCGGCAATCTCGCTCAGACTCGTCAACGCGAGACGATCGTAACAAAAGATGAGGAAGAACCGGAGGGCGGTGTATAAAATCTCCTCATCTGCATTTGGAGATATAGGCTGGAGAGGAGGCACATAAGATGGGAAGAAGGCACATAATCTGGACTCTCAACACGAAGCGGGTGTGTTCGACCTCCATCGAATGTCATCCGATTCTGTAACAAAAGATGAGGAAGAACCAAGCGGGAGCGTAAATCTGTAATAAAAGATGAGGAGTCGTTTACTATAAATCGATGTCGTTTACTATAAATCAGTAATCCGTAATCGTCTATACATGTTTTGTCGTTTACAATATAAATCAGTAATCGTCTATACATGTTTTGTCGTTTACAATACAAATCAGTAATCGTTTTCTATAAATCAGTAATCGTTTGCAACATATGTTTATACTACGTCCTTCTAAACATGCTTTGTCGTTCAGCAAATAGAGTTTCCCATCCCGCGGCCACATTATTTCTGAACCATCTCCATTGTGGGTGAGTATGCGGGAGTGGTGATTTCATCCAGAACCGCATGAACGTAGTGAGCAGCATGGTCTTCCCCCACACGAAGAATCACAACAGGGGACAATAGTTGTGCTGTCTCTGGACCTGACCTAAGCGGAAGCCACGTAGTAGATCTGAAAAAAAAGTGGTATCTGTTGTGGTGATGTTTCTGATGTTGTGGGTTGGTTTCGTTGATTATTTTTTAGATCTAACAAGCTTTTAGATCTTGAAAAGTTTTTAGATCTTGAAAAAAGATAAAAGATTTGGTATCCTTGTGGTAAAGACTGATTTTTTTTATTTTATTATTATTATTTTTTAAATCTAAAAACTTGTTAGATCTGAAAAAAGTGGTATCTGTTGTGGTGATGTTTCTGATGTTGTGGTGTTGTTGCTTATTAGACTTTGTGGTGATGTTTTGTAGGTGATACTCTAGCCAAGCACCCCATTTGGTCTTGTTTGGTAATGCAGTTTCATTACTGGATGGTAAAGTGATGATTTTTAGCTCACTTTGCAACTTTCAATGAAATAAGCATATTTAAAAAAAGAAGAAGGCAATGATGATTTTTTTTAAAAAAAACTTAAGAATTTTGGCATGGCAAAACTGAATGGACGGTAAAGTGAGTTTCTACCTCACTTTGCAACATTCAAATTTGCAGCCAACATGATATAACGAGACTAATAATTTGAGCATATTCGATAAGTTTTTTACCTCTTGTGTGTCAAATGGTGAACTAGACATGGTTGTTGCTTGTGGTGATGTTGCTTGTGGTGATGTTGCTTGTGGTGCTGTTGCTTGTTGTGGTGGACTGTGACACTTGTGGTCCCGTTGCTTTCTTGCTAGTTGGTGTTGTTGCTTGTTGTGGTTGGTGGAATTTGCTAGTTGGTGTTGTTGCTTTCTTGCTAGTTTGTGTTGTTGCTTGTTGCTGGTTGATGTTATTGCTTTCTTGTGGCATTATAAGGCTGAAATGCCTGCACTTGTTTACTTTCTTATGAACTTTTGTAGAAAGGGAATCCTACTTACCACTTGCACAATGAAAACGTGTTTGTGCTTGGTTAGACTTGTGCAGTTTTGAGACCTGTTGTGACTTGTGCAGTTTTGAGACCTGTTGTGCTTGGCTAGTAGAAAATAGGGTGCTTGGTTAGACTGACCCTTTGAGTCCTGTTGTGACTTGTGCAGTTTTGATACCTGTTGGTACTTGGCAAGTAGAAAATGGGGTGCTTGGTTAGACTGTTGTTGTGACTTGTGCACTTGTGCAGTTTTGAGACCTGTAATGCTTGGCTAGTAGAAAATGGGGTGCTTTGTTAGACATGACCCTTTGAGACCTGTTGTGACTTGTGAGGCGATGATGATAACCGAAACCGAATGGACGGTAAAGTGAGATTTTTATCTCACTTTGCAACCTTCGAATTTGAGCCTTTTTCAAAAATTTTCCGAGGCAATGATAATTTTTAAGCCTTAAAATTTTCCGAGGCGATGATGATAACCGAAACCGAATGAACGGTAAAATGAGATAAAATCTCACTTTGCAACCTCGAATCTGAGCCTCAAAAATTTTTCGACTACGTTTTTTTCTAAAAAGTTATAAAACTATAAAAAAAACTTGTAAAACTAAAAAAAAAACTTGTAAAAAACCATTTTATAAAACTAAAAGTTATAAAAGTTACAAAAACATAAACATTATAACACTAAAAGTTATATAAGTTAAAAAAAAAACTTGTAAAAAACAATTGCCACCACAGCTAACCAAGCACCCAAAAAAATCAACTTTTTAAGATTTTGGCACGGAAATCGAGAAAAAACATTCCACCACCCAATGATTGAGAAAGTACAAAGCACCCCATTTTCTACTTGTCAAGACCCCATAGCCTTTGGGGTGCCTCAATAGCATGACCCTTTATAAAAGGGTTTGTCTAACATGTGCCATAAAGGCACAAGTTATGCACACTAAAATGATATCGGGACTCACAGAAAATGACACATGGATCCAAAAAATTGTATTTTTTGTGAATCCCTGTGTCCTTTTTTGTGGGTCTCGGTGTCTTTTTAGTATGATTAACTTGTGCCCTTAGGCTGCCCCAAATAGAAGTAATCGACACTCGATCGAGGCAAGGTAGGCGATCGAGTAGTGTCGATCTTCTTGTTGTGGTGAAATCGATCGCCAACAAAAGAAGAAGGATTGGATCGTCTGGCCGATCGAGACATATGCTATGTTACCGTTTAATATTTGCATATCCAAACAAAAAAAAAACATTACAGTTTGTTATTAAAAAAAAATACTCCTAAAACTACCCTATAAATACACCACAAACCAAAGGCCGAAAATCCCGTTTGGCACAAAACGCGCCCGCATATTTTAACACCGGATCCGAATTTCCGGTTAACCGGTGTCTCACCAAGAATCAATTTCCAACCCCTGCTTTCGAATATCAATCCCAACAAGCTCCACAACAACAAACTAACAATAGATTTTTAATAAGTGTTGTAATGTTTTAATAAGTTTCGTAATGTTTTAATTTTATTTGAATTATTATGTAACGTTTTAACTATTAATGAAATTTTATTTTGTGTTAAAATGTTTTTTAAGAAAAAAAAAAAAAAAAAAAAAGAACTTGGTCGCCTTCGCAAGACCTAATCAGCTGAAGGTCCGAGAGAGAAAAGACGGCGGTGAAAATTAAGGGATTCAATCCTTTACTGAGGCAAGCCTTAGCAAGACAAATTAGAAAAATCCTTTATAAAAATACGTTTATCTTTCTGTTGATTTACATAGATAGTTTGATTTTTAGCGAAAGATTGATTGGTTTTTAGTATGACCCTTTTGACCAGTTCTGTTGGATCAAAGATTAAAACATGATCTACAAACCTAGGATAATTCATTTATAATTTGTATTAATCAGGCATGAAATGTTTTAAAAGGAAATAATACAAAAATCATGTTTTTGAAATAACGTGGTAATATATTCCGTTTTTAATAAATGAACGCTTTTTTTTTTTTTTTTTTTTTTTTTTTTTTATGTGTTTTCTTATTTCCGTTTTCCAACGTTTTCCACCTTACGTTTCCGCCACGCTACAAGCCGTCCGTTTTTTTTTTTTTTTTTTTTTTTACGTTTTGTCCATTTTCATACGCCGCCCTGCTTTTAACGCTTTAATCCGCTTTCATAGGTTTGTATCACGATTTCATCCGCTTTCATATGTTTTCGTCGGTTTTATATTTTCTTCCATTTTTAGAACACGTTTTCGCTCGCTTTCACGTTTTCGCCTGCTTTTTAGGTTTTCATGTAAATGATATCCAATGTTTTACACGTCATAAGGCTTTTATAAGTTTTTGTCCATTTTCAGACGTTTTGTCCGTTTATAGCGTTTTGTTCGTTTTCTTACATTCTTTACGTTTTCATTCATTTTACTCGTTTTGTCCGTTTCAGACGTTATTTTGATATTTGTAAGTGACACTTATTTATCTTGTGATATAAACTGTAAGAAAGATGAAGAGTATTACATTCTTTATCATGTATGTGTTGCGAGTCGATAATCAACTAAGAATGTGATGATTCGATGATTGGGGTTATTTGTGTTTTGAAAATACTTAGGAAGATTTTTGTTTTATGATATTATAAAATATTAGAAAAGTTTTCAGCGAAAACAAAGATGTTATGATACTTTTGTTAGACTTGTAGTGGATTTTCTATTTAATAGATACATTGTGCATGTTTGATAGGTTTTATCGCGATTTGAAAATATCTATAGTTGAATCAAGCTAAACCAGAAAGTATGGTTGAAGAAAGCACACATCTTTATAAACAAGCGAAGAAGCTCAAACACACGTGATATGACACATGATATCACGGTGATAAAACCTCACTTGTAATATCACACGATATCACACGCGATATCATAATGTGATAACGGGTGATATCACCGTGATATCATATGATATCACGTGATATCACCGGTGGTAGTATGTGTGATATCATAGTTTATATCACTCGTGATATCACCGGTGATATCACCTGTGATATCATGTGATATCAAAAGCGGTGATATCACCGTGATATCATGCTGATATCACGGTGTTTGAGCTGCTAAGTTTGTTGTGCTTCAACCATAGCTTCTTTGGTTTGTTGATTCAACGATATATATTTTAAATCCTCTATAAAACCCATCGAAACACGCACAATGTATCTATTAAAAAGAAAATGCCACCATCAATCATGATGAAAGGTACAAAACTATCATGTAAATCGAAAATTATAAAAATACGTGCCAAGGTTAAAAACATGCTTGTTTGTTTATGAAATGAGCATGAAAACGTATGAAAATAGGCGAAACGTATACAAAAACTACAAAAGCGGACGAAACGTATGAAAACGGAAAACGATAAAATAAAAATGAAAAGCGTATAAAACGTCTTGATCAAAAACGAATATAAACCTATGAAACCGACGAAAACGTGAAGTGGGCCAGCGTGCGAAACGAAGAAAGCGAGTAAAGCGGATGAAAGTACATGAAAACGTAAAAAAAACGAAACGTATGAAAAGCGTATGAAAGCGGACGAAACGTATGAAAACAAGCTCGGACTAAAACGTATATAATGCGGATAACGATAAAAGTTACGTAAGAAACGGACGAAAATGTATGAAAGCCGAAAAGGTAAGAAAATGGACGAAAACGTTACGAGTGGTGAGCAAATTAAAAAAAAAAAACACTAATTCATTAAAAACGAAATTAATAAAAAGACAAAAAAAAGAAAAAAATGTTAATAAAAAGAAAACAAAAAGACGATAAAAAAACGTGGACTTGGGTTTAAGTATTAAATCTTGGGTTAATCACACAATTAGATTATCTTAGATGGATGGTGGGGTAATAGCGTGGATTTTTAAGTAAGCAAAATAAAGTGTCTCTTATTTTATGTGTTTTCTTATTTGTTGTCCTTACTTACAAGGTTTTTTTTTTTTTTTTTTTTTTTTTTTTTAAGCAGGCTAACATATAAAATGATATCCGATGGTAGGTGTGCCATAGACGTGCCAATATGAGCTGATCAAGGAGAGCTCGGTAATGGGTAACAGTTACGCCCTCTAAGTGGTGGGGACCTAAAAGGTTGTTTGGGTATCAGATGCATCATATAACCTTTTTTGTAGGTTAAAAGTTTGTGACAATTTAGTAACAGTTCCTTGATGCTTCCAAAAAGGCACATGTTAGGACCAAATATTTGTACATAGATTGATGTTATGGCGTTAGGAGGTCTAGACTTATACAACACAATGTTGGATTGTGAAC
>CM040238.1:61665652-61687009 GCA_022545495.1 Chrysanthemum lavandulifolium
ATATTGTTTCGTAAACGTATGTCCGAAAAGTGCTCAAGCCTATGGGATCGCACACGTTACGTATGAAATTCAATTTATATAATTTATATATTATAGTAATATATTAATTATTAAATCACAAAATAACTAACTAACGGTCGTTAGTTAAACGTTATTTAACGGGAGTTAGTTAACGATCGTTAAATGTTAAGTACGAGGATTAGAATGTAACAAATAAGGAGAAGGATCTAGAATCCTTCCCCCTTGTGCTATATCCGGTCGTATAAGGGATCAAGAGGAGCAATCCTTGCCAAACTTGTTTTTCAAGGTATCACACTATATAAACAAAGCCCTTGTTTCATTATTGCGCATCCTTGGAAAACCCTAGCAAATTTTTCTCTCTCTCTCTCGCTCTTACTCCTAGGTCGAACGAATTACACATCCCTCGAGGTTGTGTATTTTATCTTGAGAGTAACAAAAGTGTTAAGCTTGTTTTCGTGATCCAAGAACTAGCATTCGCATTGAATCGCTAACAATACGTGTGTGTGAAATCGTAGAGAAAAGTTATCTTGGCTTTTGGTGGTTGTGGTGAATTGTTAACCACAAGGGGCGATTTTTAATAAACCCTAATTTAGGGTTTATTGTGTTCTTGATAAAACCCTAATTGCATAACAAGGTACGTTTTAATTAAGTTAATTATTTGCACTATATGATCTTAATCCGCTGCGTATGTGTGATAATTATATGTTTATATTATATGATAATAGTTTAAATAGTCTAACAGTGACATCATGAGCCGTTGTATGGTGTAATATTGATGCATGTAGATTCGGTATAAAATATATATCACAAGTTCTACTCAAAATTTAAATTTATAAGTTCCTATTACCGATTGTTTTAAGAAAAACACATACGAGCAAGTATGCTCGTTCGTGTGTAGTATGGTTTGTGGTAAATAGGGATCGTCCCAAGAGACTTTTATGACGTTTTTAGTCTAGAAATTTGTAGCATAAGAAAAGCAGAAAAGATTGTCACACTCTAAAGTACCAAAAATTAAGCAAGCAAACAAACAATGGTTTATTCTTTATTGTATCCAATCAATCAAACAAACTAATTCTAGTTTAGGAATTGTTACAATCGTGATAGAATGTTGAACCTGGTTGGGTGAAACATACATAGACGACACATATCAATTTCACATGGACTTCTAGTCAATGGGTAATATCAAGAAAATCGGATGTTTATACTAGTTTCATGAGTAAGTCCTTTCGGCTAATACTTATCCCATTAACCTAGTTTCTTGGTAAACTCTTATGTATGAAAAAAGTGATTAGTTTCATTAGTTCCTACGAGTCCTTCACTCATGTTGATCCCGAGAGAGCAAGCGATCTAATATAGAAGTCGACTTAAACTTGAACAAACTGTTAAACACTACGCTGAATTTAATGTTTAACCTTAAGAAGAATAACGATAATAAACACTAAACACCTCAATATTATTAATACGAATACTTTGAATAGTATTAGGGTTTTACAACCTTGAAGTGTATCGACTTTAGATATACCTCACACACGTATATCTAACTCTAACCTAGGACCTCCTTTTGAAGGCTAAGGAGTCCTTTACAATATGTAACCTACAAGATAAATATCTTTTCCATATTTATCTAATACAAAACATTAAACCGACATATCTAACTAGCAGTGCTTATATTACATTAGCAGTGGTTACATGAGACTACTAGCCGTGCTTTAACATAGCAATGGATTCTTTCCTTCTAGCCGTGGTTTCCTTAAAGCTGGCCGTGGTTCCATACTTAGAATAATTCTTTTCATTGGAACCTAAAACCCAAAAATCCTCCCCTAAACTTGATATGTTCTAACAAAATTATCAAGTTTCCTTTAAACTCAAAACTTCTAACTTGGAGGATGTATCCAAACACTTATCAAGTTTAATTATCTTCTCATATTTTAGCAGCAACCTGTAAGCTTGATCATCATAGGGTTTCTGCAACTTTAAACCACCATGCTGTAACATCTGAGTAAGAACTCCTGGATGATTATTCATGTTAGGATAATCACTTTCTACAAACATATGAATAATCTCTCTAGAAACTATTAACACATGAACTCCACAAGACTGATATAGAAACCATATTGTAACCTTGCCATTGTAGAGTCCTTTCCATTCTGGTTCATCATGAGTAGGTTCAAACAAGATCTTTAGATTATGATACACAATCCTCTCATGATAATCATCTGGACATAAATCACCAAATTTTTCTTTGTATAGCTTCCAGATATCCATCAAATCATCTCTATCCATATAGTAAAGCATTTGTGAAAATTTAACAAACTCACAAACCTCACCATTGATTCTTATAAATTTCCAACATCCTTCACTTCCATTAACTTCAAATGTATAAGAAATAATTTGATGATCAACTGTAAGAGGCACTGCATTACTCACCTCAGACTCTATCTCTTCATTCACTTTCTGTTTCTTAGAACTAGACTCCTCCTGATTTTCTGATTTTCTCTTTTGTCTGTTCTTTATCCACTCATCTTCTTTCTCTGAATTCATAGGAATGAAATCATCACATCTTCTTTTGCAAGCTTGATAAATCTCCTCAACCTGCTCATATGTACACTTTCTCAAATTAACACCAATATGCATGTCCATGTGCCTGATAACCTTCATCATTTGATTTATCATATCTTGCTTAGTTGGAGGTTTATTCTTTTTAGCTTTATAACTTATAACAGTTTTCTCCTGTCTTATCTTTCTTGCCCTCTCAGCCAAAACCTTAGACCTTGTAGCGATGTCTAATTGTGCCCATTCAAGAGTAGTATATTCTGTCCTTATCATTTCGGAGGCTTGAAGTAAAGGTGCTCCATATTCCACTCTTCAATCAATTTACGAGTAGCTTCCTCTTCTTCTTGTTTTTGCTTCTTGCACCGCCACTTCTTGACATGCAATTTCTTAGAAAGCTCTTCATCATGAGAAATTTGCTCTTGCCTATTCTTAAACTTCAAAACTGGCTCAACAATACCTTTCCCCTTTCCAATATCTGGTTGAACCACTTTAGTCATTACAGGCTTACCAATTTTCAAACTTCCCAAGGGTTTAGGTCCAGTTGGTTTCAGAATAATAGGAACAGATACAATACTAGGTTCATGGTTTGATGAGAGTTACTTAAGTTTCACAATGTACCAGCAGCCTCCTTCTCAACTTCTTTAGACTTGGGTGGCGGTGTAACAGTGGTTGTAACTATGGTAGCAGTGGTTGTAATAGCTAAAGGTGTATATGAAGTAACAGTTGTGAAAATTACCTCAGAGGTTGCAACAGTGGTTTCAATTGTACTAGTAGGGGATTCAACAATACTAGCAGTGGTTGTTTCCTGCACCACTTCTTTCTCTTTGTATTCTACTACATTCAAAGTTTCAAGCACTGCTTCATTTCCATCCTTATTAGTCACCATATAATCACCATCAGTATTTCCACTATCCAAATCCAAACCATCATCCAAATGCACATCCTCCCCTGAATCCTTACTCTGACTCCTCCCCTGTTTGGATGCATCCTCCAAACTTTGATCAATTGAGGAGCTAGCCTTATTATGCACTCTCTTGGTTCTCCTATAAGCAACAATCCCTGGCTTCCTAATGCTTTCCAAGACAGATACCCTGTGCTTCAATCTTATGATATTTCTAGCTTGAAACACTGCAAGTTCCTGAAGACCAGTGATTGTATTCTCCATTTTGGTACATTTAGCCGTCAATTCATTCAATTGTTTAATAATATCCTCACCACTTAGACCTGTGTTAACTGGTCTGAGAGGTGGATCCTTGGAAAAGTCATTTTGTACATTATCAGTACCCGTCAATTCAGCATCATGTCCCAAACTACCCTCATCACTTCGAGATGTGTAACCTGCTCCGAGAGGTGAATCATGAGGTGTAGAAAACATGGCATCAGACCTATCCTGATCATCCATGCACCCTGAGTTAGCCAGTTGCCTAGGGATTCCTCCACCTGTGTTAAGTTCAAGAGAACTCTCCACATTAGGAGTTGCCAGTTGTTGGGTCTTACTTATGTTTTCACTGACCTGTTCAGCACCTAGGCCTGAATCAGTAGTTAAAGCCCTTCCACTCATGTCACCTTCACCTCTTGTGACAGCCTCATTCACTACACCACTAACACCAGCCTGAGGTAGCATGGTGCGCTTCTTCCACCTACGTTGAACTAAAATCACTTGTGGTTCTGTTGTTAAGGTTAAAGGGTCAGCAATGGGTTCAGATGTGCCCGCAGTGGTTGCAGATGTGCTAGTAGTGGTTGCAGATGTGCTAGCAGTGGTTGTAGATGGGGTAGCAGTGAGATCAGCTGCAATGGTTTGGGTGTGTTGTGGTTCAGGTACCGCTACATTCTCAGGAATGTCTGGCAAATTAAGCATGTTAGGAAACAAAGGTGTTATGTTCCCAGAAAAATGTGGACTCTGCTTCCTGAATTCAAAGCATCATCATCAGTGGGACTCTTCTTTTCAATGATGGGTGAGACAGGACCAACTTTCCACTTGTCAATCAAATAGAATTCCTTTGTAGAATCAACTTCCTTAGAATTTGCTTCTACACCAGAATCCTTTTGAGTACATGCATCAATATTAGTGGATGTACCTGCATAGATAGGCTCATAATTCATAGACTTGGTTAGCATATCAATTTTAAATAGCCACTCTGGTCCTTTTGTCTCAGCACTAGGAGTCTCTTCACTAAACTTAACATGTAAGTTTTCTTCAACTCTTCTGGTCCTCCTGTTGTATACTCTAAAGGCCTTGCTATTGAAAGAATAGCTAATAAAGTATCCCTCATCTACCTTTTCCTCAAACTTGCCTAGGTGGTCTATGGTATTTAAGATAGTAACAGGGCACCCAAAAGGTTTTAGGAAATCTATCATAGGCTTCCTACCATGTAACAACTCATAGGATGTCTTGTTATGAGGCTTCACTACCTTGCTTATATTCTGCACATAACATGCATGTAGAAAACTAGAAGGGGGGGGGGGTTGAATAGTTTTGCCAATTAAAACTCGTTTTAAACTATTTAGATCGACTTATGTCAATCTATTTGGATGTGTGTTGGATGTTGACAAACAAGCATATAGAAATACAAACATGTAATGAAAAGATAAATAGTAAGAAGCACAAAACCACAACGCGAGTATTTATAGTGGTTCGGCTACAAGGACACCTTCCTTGCCCTACTCCACTCCCCAAGTCACCTACTCGAGAGTTCGTAATCAATACACAACACCGACTCCTTATGGTGGCGAAACCTTCACAACGTTGCCTACTCTTTTTCCGGTACTAGGATAACCACCGGGTTCTTTCACACCAAGGTGAACCACACCTACCACAATGTCGCCTACCCTTTATCCGTACTAGGCTAAGTACCGAGTTCCATTACAATGGAGGAACTACTACCCAACACTACACCAACGACTAACCCCAAAGGAGACCAACTCCTTATTACAACATCATCAAGGATATCAATATCCTTGGATCCAATACTAATCTATCTTGTACATCGAAACACACCATATCGAATGTACATTTTAGGCACCTTTCACTAATGCCTTTATCTAGATCTTCAAAACACCCTTCACTAATGTCTTGTGACTTGACTTCTAGGTACCCTTCACTAATGCCTACAATATGGACGATCGACACCCTTCACTAATGTCTTCGTCTCGACACTTGAGACATCTTTCACTAATGTCTTCAACACTACGCTTCTTAAAGAAAGAAAAGAACCATCAACAAGAGGACTTCAGTAGTCTTGATGATGAGGAAGCATGGCAACTCATGGACTTGAGTTCACTTGACTTCAAAGGTGGTGATCTCACCTTTAAGAGGAACCTAAAGGATCACACAAAAACAAAAATACAAACATAGATCTCTTGGATCTGGGGTTAGAGAGTTTTTAACTCAAGGGGAAAGTATGTGAGAAAGGGGTGAAAAACAATTAAGAAATGGCTCACTATTTATAGAGAGAAAATGCCTACTGTTCCCCAGATCCCACGGATCCCTCCCTTAAGGGATCCGTCTAGCGTAAAGCTAGGGATCCGTGGGACGCTCCTCTTTGCCCATGGGTATTTTGGTCATGGGTCATGGGTTGATCCATGGGTATTTCTTTAGATATAATGTATCTAATGAGTGCAATGTATCTAGTCAAGTGGGTATGGGTCAATACCATGGGTTATGGATATGCTCCATGGGTTGTAGTTATTTAACCATTATATAATACATACTAGTTATGTATATATTTGCCCAATATGTAAGCACTAGTTGTTGTACATATGTATTACTAAATCATAAAATCACTTATACATGTTTTTGTGTTTTATGTGAAAACGTAAGTGTGTTAGAAAACTATTGGCTCAAACTATTTACGTATTTTATTTGTTTCGTTAAAATGATTTTACGTTTGTTATCGACAAAACATTATAAGATCGTAAAATATAAATAAACGTTTTACGGCTTATTTGTATTAACAATCTCCCCTTTTGTTGATGACAAAACATAAAATTATTTTAAGGAAAAGCTAAAATTAAGTAAAGGTTTGAATTTGTAGTTTTACTTTTTCTCCCCTTTTGTCCAAACAAAAGAGCTTGAAAGGAAACTAACACATTGTTTTAAGAAAACATGTGAAAAACAGAAAAGAGAGAAAAAGTAGAGAGCAAGTAACGGCAAAGGATCTCGTCAAGAAAAATAACACTAAGCTAGTTCATTTGCAACTAAGTTTGCAAAAGATTTCGTCTAAGTGACGAATAAGCTCCCCCTTGATGATTGCAACTTTGCAAAGGGACGTCATGAAATGTAATCCTATTATTGCAAGTGATTTTGCAATGTATTGCCTTAACACAAAGCTCCCCTAGCTTTAGGGTGTCAAAGTCTTCATGTGTAAATTGAATAACTACAAAACAAAGGTTAGAAAACAAGTACAATGCATAATTTCCTGCACATATGACTCAAGTTAGTAGAAAAATAGTTTCCTGTCTCACGGATCCCACGGTTCCCTCCTTGTAAGGATCCGTCTAGGCAAATTTCAGGGATCCGTCTGGCTGATGACTAAATTCAGCAATGGTGATATAACAAATAATGTTAACATCAAAGTGAGATATGTATTATACAACATAATCATATACTCAGAAATATAGCAAGTAGCATGTAATTTCATTTAATAAAACTAGAGGTATGATATACATGACTCTAAAACTAAGAAAATGATCGATACATGACTTGGAATTACTAGACTTATCTAAGTAACGCTTGATACTAGGACACCACTAAAAATCCTCTAGCTCAAGTTTGTTTAGGTTTAATCTTGTCGAAACATTCGAGGAGGTGATAGAACATGAAACGTTGATCTTCTCGTACTTCATGTATCAAACTTTCAACATGTTGACAATGATAACAATCTTTGTCATGGCTAGGTAGTGGTGGTGGAAGAAATGAAATTGCTTAATGCGAAGGATCAAGTGAAGCGGGTTGTGGAGCCTCAAACGACGGAGTGATTAGTGGAGGCACATTTGAAGATGGCTAGATCAAGAATGATGGTGATGGTAGAGAAGTGTCAACTTCCATATGACTTGGAATTACTAGAATTATCTAAGTAACGCTTGATACTAGGACACCACTAAAAATCCTCTAGCTCAAGTTTGTTTAGGTTTAATCTTGTCGAAACGTTCGAGGAGGTGATAGAACATGAAACTTTGATCTTCTCGTACTTCATGTATCAAACTTTCAACATGTTGACAATGATAACAATCTTTATCATGGCTAGATAGTGGTGGTCAAAGAAATGAAATTGCTTAATGCGAAGGATCAAGTGAAGTGGGTTGTGGAGCCTCAAACGACGGAGGGATTGGTGGAGGCACATTTGAAGATGGCTCGATCAAGAATGATGGTGGTGGTAGAGAAGTTTCAAGTTCTATATGGTTGGGTGGTTGACTTTGATAATTTCTCATAATCCAAATGGGATTATATGATGGTGACGGCGAAAAGGAAGCCGGAGCTAGTGTTGACTCAACACCTTGATTTTGTACCATTATTCCTCCCAATGAGGAGAATGTTGCCGGTGGAGGTGGATGAGATGGCCTAGGAGGAAAATCCTCTAAGTTGTAGAGGTGTGGTGATGATAGTGGAGTTGTGAATGAGATAGCTATAGGAACCAATGGTGATGGTTTAGTGGAGATGGGATTGTTTGGCCTAGGAGGTATGGTGATGTTTGGCATAGGTAGTTTTGTGGGTACTATCCTTTTAGGGATTGGTTTGATTGGTGGATGAGAAATCCTTGCATTTGTAGACTTGATCGGAGATGATTCGGTTGAAGAGATTTCGTGTATAATACAAGCAATTTTCTTGGGTGGTTCTTTGGTGGATGAGATACTACTTGGAGCTTTCCTCATGATGAGATGATTTCAAGAGGTTTGTAAAGATTTCTAAGTGCTGAAAATGAGGATGAAGATGATGACTTTAGGAGTCCTAACAATGTGGTTTATAAAGCAAAGGATTTGGCAAGTGCATTCAAGACTTAAGCCACTAGAATTCATTGGAATGTGATGATTAACATGCACAAGAGTCAACTTCAGAGTTGTACTGATCTAGGAACTCATTTAAGATGAGATGGAGTGTTTAAGTTAGCAAGATGAGCTTGAAATGATTGTTTCAGCTAGAGTTGACATAATCTGTCATACGGATCCCACGGTTCCCTCCCACGAGGGATCCGCCTAGGCTAGTCCTAGGAATCCGTCTCTCAGAAGCTTGGAAAAGATGCAATGATGTTTTGTAAGGTCTAATGCCTATTTCTTCTTGAGTGTTTCAGTTCATCTAAGTGTCTTAAATGAAGAGGTGCTTAAGTACTTAAGGGTAATGAGTGATGTAGTTAATGATTGCCTTTTATAGAAGAAATTGGAACTTTCATGAGTACCAATGAATGAACAAAGATAACACTAAAGATTTTGAGAGTGTCAAATGGGGCTAAATGATCCTAGAGATCAGATAGTGACTTAGGATAATGTTTTGGAGAATATCCTAAAGGCTTAAGATGGAGAAACTAGAATTTGATCAATTTTGACCAATTTTGAGGTAAGGATGATTATGATCAATTTTGCTATAATTGAAAGATTTCCAAAGCAAGATATGAGGGATCATGTGAGAAATGATGAGTGAGCTTGAAAGCGGAAGATTAATGGGTTTAAGTGAAATGATAGATCTACAAGCGTCTTGAGTGTGATCTAGGTGAGTTATGTGTGAGTAGGAAAGATCTATTTAACTTTATAAGGACTTATTTTGCCTTAAGGTACTATGTATAGCTTAGTGTGAAGTGTTCTAAGAACATGTTTGAAATACAATGATTTCAATTGCATTTTCTGTTTGCCGGATCCTACGGTTCCCTAAGAGTAGGGATCCGTCTAGCACAAACTTTGGGATCCGTCTATCTGCTAAGCAGAACCTTTACTAAAGGTATGCAATGATTTTGACAATGCATTATATTTCAAGGTTAGTTTAAGAGGTTCTAACACTAAGATATCAAATGTAAGATGTTTTATTTCATGAAAGAAATTGGATTACATTGATAAAGCATGAATACTAAGGATTGACCCTATTTGAAAAACTACTAAGTTCCTCGAGCGTTTTCGCTAGAAGGATCATCAAATGGTTGATGAGTGTTTGCCGATTCAGAAATGAAGAAAGTCTTCATGAGAGATGTGTTAGAGGTTCCATCATCTTGTTCACAAGTACGTACAATGGACTTTGAAATTGAGGGTGGAAGTACATGATGTTATGATAAAGGCGCGTCAAGAACATTCCATAGGGGATGAGTTTGTTCTTGGAGCCTTGAAGATTTACGATTCGCCTTGCGAAGAAGTAGGAGAGATTGTATGGTTGTTGTGTTAGCAAACAATACATTATGTGAGCACAACAAGCGGGAAGGATTTCTCGATTTCCCCTAAGACTCCAAACATTTTCACGTAGGATGAGTGCAAGAGGTTTGTACTCTTCTCGGATGTCCCGTGTAAAGATAATGTTTGGATCGGAGTAATATGGTCGAGGTTTGCATATTATGCGATTCAAATCTTCCGGGGAGGGTATGTGAGAACGATATGGACTATTTTCTTCACGAAAGTCGAAGAGAGAATCAAGAGACCAATCTTGGTGAAGGCACATTGTCCATGATTTGGAATTGAGAGAATTTGAGCAAATTGCCCAAGGGTTAAAACAAACTTTTGGTTTTGATCCAAAACCAAAGAGATAGAAACGATCCTCGTTACGAACGAGTTCGACTTGACGGAAGAATTCAATACAAACCTTGGACATATTTTCTCGTTAATTTCGAAGACATTCCAATCCTATGGTTCGGAAGGAGGTATTGATACCTTCTTCGTATTGTGAAGAGTGTCGACAATACGTCCTTCGTGGAAGTGACGGGTTTGAGATTATTGAACCCGAGACATGATTGCCGGTGTGTTGGGCTCAAGGGAGATGTTAGGAGTGTAGACGCTAGTGGTGAAAATCAAACTCATATTCATGCGACATAGCGAAACCTATAGGAAAGACAAGTTAATAGGATGTGACATATTACGGGTAAAACAATGATTACCTAACATTTTTACAAGATTTTTATTAACAATGACATTTAACTAACTTAATGTTTGACATTCAAGTAGAACATTTCTTTTAGGAAGAAAGTGGTTTTATTTTGCATGGAAAATCATTATCCGAAGGGCGGTTCCCACGGTTCCCTTCTATAAGGGATCCGGCTAGTATACTTTCGGGATCCGTGGATCTGCGATAATAAAAGCGATTTTGATAAAACATAAGTTTAATGGTTTTATACCAAGATATGTGTTTTAGCCTACATTTTCTTTTAGCATGCATTCATGGTTTCTAATGTATCATGAAAGAGTACGAAAGATATAAATCAAAATAAATGACAAACACATTATGATAATAATAACCTAGATAAACTAGACTATTAATAATATTTCATTTCCATGCTAAGAATGATACAAAGGATTGGGTATATAACCCCAATGTAGATTAACAACACAAAGTATATGTCTCCGTATGTGAACTTCATCATAGGGAACACAAGAGCGATGAGTGTTAAGGCGATGAGCACGAGGGCGATGTAAACCATGTTGATGACGAACCTTCTTGGTTTTGGTTTGAGATTAGATGAGATGAGAGGAAGATGAAGTTTTGAGTGAGAGGTAATTTTTTGAAAATGGAAGTTTGAAAAAAATGGGGATTTGATGTAGTGGAAGACGAATGGTTTATTTATGGGGAAGGAGGAATTTTTGAGATTTGTGTTTTGTTTTATTATTAGAAAGATAAGATTTTTGGATTAAGTGAAATAAAACACAAGTTTTATATACCACGACTTTAGACGAAAAAGTAACACGTATGTGAGAAAAGGCTTCCTAATGAAGCTACATGTAATACATGTAAATGCACAAAAGATAATCATATAAATACCTATGTAGGCATACTTAATTATCAAGCTAATGTCATTTAGAGATAAGTAGAAATTCATACCTCTAATGCACTTAAGAATGTCTTAACAAATGACACAACAAATGTCAGTAGACAATTCCGGCTCCTTTGTGTTTAAGATACCTTCTTATGGGAGGTATTCTTGTTACCAAGCGATTCCTATGGCTTGGTGGTATGAGCTTTGACTAAGCAATATGACAAAGAGGATTAGTGCAATTAAATGAAGAATAAATAATAAGAAAAATGTTGTCATCTAATCAACATCCAAACAAAGAGTTTTAAAAGACATGGTGTTTGTTTTTATAAAAAACCTTCTTTGTAGTTTTCAATTAACCATGGATCGTATCAAGTTTCTAAAGTACAATATACTTTAAGAAACATGGTAACGAAGCTCTCATGCCAATTGTAGAAAACTAGAAAGGGGGGTTGAATAGTTTTGCCAATTAAAACTCGTTTTAAACTATTTAGATCGACTTATGTCAATCTATTTGGATGTGTTTTAGATGTTGACAAACAAGCATATAGAAATATAAACATGTAATGAAAAGATAAATAGTAAGAAGCACAAAACCACAACGTGAGTATTTATAGTGGTTCGGCTACAAGGACACCTTCCTTGCCCTACTCCACTCCTCGAGTCACCTACTCGAGAGTTCGTAATCACTACACAACACCGACTCCTTATGGTGGAGAAACCTTCACAACGTTGCCTACTCTTTTTCCGGTACTAGGCTAACCACCGGGTTCTTTCACACCAAGGTGAACCAAACCTACCACAACGTCGCCTACCCTTTATCCGTACTAGGCTAAGTACCGAGTTCCATTACAATGGAGGAACTACTACCCAACACTACACCAACGACTAACCCCAAAGGAGACCAACTCCTTATTACAACATCATCAAGGATATCAATATCCTTGGATCCAATACTAATCTATCTTGTACATCAAAACACACCATATCGAATGTACATTTTAGGCACCTTTCACTAATGCCTTTACCTAGATCTTCAAGACACCCTTCACTAATGTCTTGTGACTTGACTTCTAGGCACCCTTCACTAATGCCTACAATAAGGACGATCGACACCCTTCATTAATGTCTTCGTCTCGACACTTGAGACATCTTTCACTAATGTCTTCAACACTACACTTCTTAGAGAAAGAAAAGAACCATCAACAAGAGGACTTCAGTAGTCTTGATGATGAGGAAGCATGTCAACTCATGGAATTGAGTTTGCTTGACTTCAAAGGTGGTGATCTCGCCTTTAAGAGGAACCTAGAGGATCACACAAAAACAAAACTATAAACATAGATCTCTTGGATCTGGGGTTAGAAGTTTTAACTCAAGGGAAAGTATGTGAGAAAGGGTGAGAAACAATGAAGAAATGGCTCACTATTTATAGAGAAAATGCTCATTGTTCCTGGATCCCACGGATCCTCCCTTAGGGATCCGTCTAGCGTAAAGCTAGGGATCCGTGGGGACGCTCCTCTTTGCTCATGGGTCATGGGTTATGGGTTGATCCATGGGTATTTCTTTAGATACAATGTATCTAATGAGTGCAATGTATCTAGTCAAGTGGGTATGGGTCAATACCATGGGTTATGGATATGCTCCATGGGTTGTAGTTATTTACCCATTTTATAATACATACTAGATATATATATATTTACCTAATATGTAAACACTAGTTGTTGTACATATGTATTACTAAATCATAAAATCACTTATACATGTTTTAGTGTTTTATGTGAAAATGTAAGTTTGTTAGAAAACTATTGGCTCAAACTATTCACGTATTTTATTTGTTTCGTTAAAATAATTTTACGTTTGTTATCGACAAAACATTAGAATATCGTAAAATATAAATAAAAGTTTTTATGGCTTATTTGTATTAACAATGCAGTTCCTACAGCTTCAGCCCAAACGGTAGTTGGTAACTTAGATTCAGATAACATTGTTCTTGCAGCCTCAATTAGTGTTCTATTTTTCCTCTCAGCTACACCATTTTGTTGTGGTGTCCTAGCAACACTAAACTGTCTTTCAATACCCTTATCCACACAGAACTTATTCATTACATCATTTTTAAACTCTGTTCCATTATCACATCTGATTACTTTGACCTTATGGTTCACTCTATTTTCTATCTTTGTGATGTAATTCTTAAGAATCTCACTTGTTTCACTCTTAAGTTCCAGAAAGTAAACCCAAGAAAATCTGCTATAATCATCAGTGATAACTAGGCAATACTGCTTATGATTTAGACTCTTAACAAATGTTGGACCAAATAAGTCCATGTGTAACATAAACAGTGGTTGAGAAATGGTGTTCACAGTCTTGGTCTTACAAGAGGCTCTATGTTGTTTACCTTTTTGACAAGCGACACAAAGATCTTTACATTCAAAAACCTTAGAAGGTAGACCTCTAACTAAGTTTCCCTTCACCAATTTATTGATTGTATTAAAGTTTAGGTGACCTAGCCTTCTATGCCATAGTTTTGACTCATCTACTGATGCCTTAGCAAACAAACATGTTAGAGACCTATTAGGAATGACATCTTTCAAATCAAAACAATATATGTTATCCTTCCTAGGAACCCTAAGCTGCACAAAATTATCATTAGGAATTTTAAAATCAGGAGATAACACCACACACTCTGTTTCCCCAAAAAGTACCCAATTCCTTTTATCACACATCTGGGAAACACTGAATAGATTATACTTTAGTCCCTCAACCAGATAGACTTTTTCAAAGTCCAACTTTCCTGTTCTGATTGTTCCTTTGCCAAGAATCTTTCCTCCCTTTGGATCATTACCAAATGCCACATATCCTCCATCAAAAGTTTCAAAATCCTCAAGGTTTCACCCATCCCATGTCATGTGTCCAGAGCAACCACCATCAAAAATTCCTTTATGTTTTAGCTCATCAGATGGGTGCCACGCATGAAATTAAACAAATTAGTTCCTTTTGTGGATCCAAGCCAATCTTGACTTGGAGTCCGCCTGCATCAACATAGTCAAATTTCTTTAGATCCATTGATGCATCGGCATTGTGTAAAACCTTTGTTTTGGTTTCCTTGCCCACTAGTGAGGCCTTTACAACATAGAAATGGTTTCCAACCCGTGTCGATTATCACCTTTGGTATTGTTAAAACTTCTTTTGTTTCGGTGGTGATATTACGCTTAGCGGTGGAAACATTTTGCTTAGCGATGGTTGGAACCCATTTGGTTGCGGATGATTATTGATTTTGTTTTACCATTCTTCATTAGCACTGCTTTAGGAACCATGTTTTTGTTTGGGTGAGGAATGATGTTCTTTGAAAAGTTTTTATGATTCACCCTCCTCCAATGATTCCATACTTGTGGTTGCTTTTTATAACAGTTTCTTTGTAGATGCTCAAAACTACCACATTTAAAACAAGCCTTTTTGACACATTGAAACTCATCTCCTAATCTATTTGAGATTAAGCCATTGAAGTTTCTTTGATTGCCCCTTGGTTTAAAACTTTTCATCGATCCCTAAGAATCTCATTATAGTCTACAACTTTCCTAGAAATTGGTGCTCCAAATCTAGGCATAAGGTTGGCTTGTTTAGAATCAACATGTTTAACATTTTCTAACTTCTCGGTTGTGTTGACTCGGACCTATCTTCCTCGAATCGATTCCCGATCTTCAATAATTGGACCATCGGATGACTTGTCGAACCTATCTTAGGTGATTCGGTGTTGTTCACATTCACTATCTTAAAAAGCGATTAAGTATGTAAATCAAGTTAATAGTGAATCAATGGTGAAATGATATAAGTAAAACACTAAGAGTAATTTTCAACATCATATTCTTATTAGAAATGAATCAAAGGAATCGTTACCTTAGTACTTGGAGCGATTACTAGGGATTGAAATGACAAAGTGTTGGTAACTCCTCTCGAAGCTCATGCTAAGTACGAGCACAACTACAAGTACCATTTGAGCTATCTCGGGATTAAGTTGTATTTGGAGGAGTGAAAGATGGCTTGCGTGTATGTGTGTTTAAAATTCACAAGCTTAAACTTTTACTCCATCTCTTATGCTATTTATACAAGTATGGGTTTTAACTCTTTCCTAATTGACAAAGCGACAATTTGCGAAGACAAAAATCTTGATGTATTTTGTCTCATTAACAAAGACTATATTAGGTAAAGGGACAAAGCCACTTTCTACTTGTCGATCGATCTTGGCCCTTCTGGGAAAGTTGACTTATTGAAGATAGGCACTCCGTCTTTATCGCTTCAAGCATAACCATTTTATCCTGCCCATTCTTGATCTTCATAGTCTTGATCTTTAGTTTGGTTTGTCTTGATGTAAGTAGTTGGTGAGGAGTTTAGGGATTCGGTGAGTTATTGTCATCACTCATTGAATCCACCATCTTCTTCTTGACTCGGTCTTCACTCTTTAAGTTCCGCTTCTGAAAGTGGTGGAGACTTCTTCTTCACCTCATCTTGAGTATCACGAAGATGGCTCACTTAGAGACTATGCACTCAATGACTGTTAGTGTTTAACGGATTAAACACTTAGGTTATTTTCTATTCAAATCCTAGATTAAGGGTTTGGGTATTCTGAGAACCCAACATTGGACTTACTAATCTCACTCTTGGTTTGTTGAAACTAAACTCATTTGCTAAATGACAATTCAATTCCATTAGGTGCATGTTTCATAAGAGAAGGTGGTGGCATATTATTGTATCCTATCCCAGAACCCTTTTTCATTAATTGACACCCTATAGATTTATGCACCAAATCAGAAGCAAATTATGTTTTAGCAACCCTAACTATATGTTTCTATTTTTCTTCTAAGGCTTCTTGTTTTACACTCTCTGCTTCTTCAAGTTTCTGTTTGAGCATCTTAATTTCTCTATCCTTAAGTTCAATTTCACCACCTAGTATGTTTATCTTATCTACATACTCAAACTCACATATGATGCAAAAGTTAAGTTTCTCTTCTACATTCTCAAGACCAACTTTATAACCTAAGTTATCTAATGCAAGTCTATCTACCTCTTTTCTTAGACTCTCATTAATTGCTTTAAGAGATTCTAAGTTATCTTGACAAGATTTAAAAGAACAAATAGAACTTTTGAATCGATACATCGAAATCGATCACGAAGATGAAGCATAGGCCATGAGCAAAGTTATGCTCTTTTGAAGCTTCACTAGCCAGAAAGCGACATTGGGACCTTCTTCAATTTGATCACTCCGGTCATAATCACCAAGTCCATCACGAGCAACCAATGCGAAGAAGATACGGTTCTTGATTGTCTTCTTGAAGTTCTCATTCATCTTCTTAGGAACCCTACACTATCTTGCAAAGTGCCCCTTCTTCTTGCAGCTTTAGCACTCCATCTTGCTTTTGTCAAACCACCTTTCTTTGACCAACATACTTGACCTGTCTTCCAGTTCTCTTTAGAAATCTCCTAGCTTGCAATGTTAGCATTGCCATTTGCCACTGAAGGTTGATTTCTTCAAGATCATCAGGATCAATTTGATCCAGATCTTGGTTTAGCATAGTAACACTGGTTGTTAGATCAACTAGGAAAGCACATATGGCACCATCACTAATGTTATCACTAACGATGGTATTATTAGCAATAGTAGTGGAAACGCCATAGCGCGATGGATGCTTCCCGAGAACTTTATGGTTTGTAGACACAAAAGCAATGTTACGTGTAGATGAGGATAAGCCAACAATGTTCTTCTCGGACTCATAAACCTTCAAGTTATTGTAGAGATTTTCAAGAGTAATCTTTTCAAAATCATCTTTATTTCTCCACACAACTGTATGCACAACCCAGTCTGGTGACAAGCTTCTAATAAACTTAAGATTGACATCTTCTTGAGCTATTTTGTAGTCAACCAATTTTAGTTGACTTATAAGCTTCTGTAATCTGTTGTAGGTTCCATCAAGATTCTCTCCATTAAGGGTAGTGAAGTTTTCAAGTTGATGTTTGAGCAAATTCTTCCATGATTTCTTGCTAGCATCATTACCAGCAAATCTTGTTTCAATAGCATCCATAAGCTCCTTTGCAGTCTCATACTCTTGAAAGTCCAAATCAAACTCATTAGGTATTCCATAACGAGAATCTTGTGAGCCTTTATCTCCGACTTCCTTTTAGCCTTGTCAACTTCACTAACAATACTAATAACCTTTCCATCATCACCCTTCTTAGGTGAGTATCACCATTCTCAACAACATCCCAGTTGTGTAGTCAATCATGCGAATGTATCCATGTTTCAACATGGGTACTTTGGAGGCGATAATCATGTGAGTTTAAATCGGACATATTTAAGCTTTTGAATTTGAGATAACTTTACTTCTTGATCACTGACTTCTAGATCACAAGCTCGATACCACTTGTTGATCCCGTGAGAGCAAACGATCTAATATAGAAGTGACTTAAAATTGAAAAAACTGTTAAACACTACGCGGAATTTAATGTTTAACCTTAAGAAGAATAACAGTAATAAACACTAAACACTTCAATATTATTAATACGAATACTCTAAATAGTATTAGGGTTTTACAACCTTGAAGTGTATCGACTTTAGATATATCTCACACACGTATATCTAACTCTAACCTAGGACCTCCTTTTATAGGCTAAGGAGTCCTTTACAATATACAATACGTAACCTATAAGATAAATATTTTTTCCATATTTATCTAATACAAAACATTAAACCGACATATCTAACTAGCAGTGCTTATATTACATTAGCAGTGGTTACATGAGACTACTAGCCATGGTTTAACATATCAGTGGATTCTTTCCTTCTAGCCGTGGTTTCCTTAAAGCTGGCCGTGGTTCCATACTTAGAATAATTCTTTTCATTGGAACCTAAAACCCAACAGCTCATACTTGTTATTAAATACCCCCTAGTTCATTTAAAACTTGACCTCTTGATAGTTGTCAATTATCAAGTAGAGATCTATTTGTGCATCAACTTCTCGAAATTAGAGCATATTAGAAATCCTTTCGACCTTTAATTATAATAGTGTCAAATCAACAAGTTTAAAAGCAAGACTTTCATTTAAACAAACTTAAGAGATAAACCACTTTTTCTAACCGAACTAACCATACAACATTCACACGAAAGTCTACAACATTCCCAAACAAGTATCACAAAAAATCTTCCATAACAAGTTTCATTAACAAAAGTAACATTTCATTCATCAACATATCGTTCAACATAATAAACTTAGTAGAAAAGGTTACCCAAACATGGACTACAATTGAGTAAATAAGAAGTTATAGCACTTCTTAGAGACTCCAATCGAACAATGAACCTTTAGCCTCTTCCAATTAGAATCACTGATTGCTCGTATCTTCCTTCTTGGTTCTTCCTTGAGAATGGAAGAGATTTATAGCTCTTTCAGGTTAGTAGAAAGTATGATCAAGTCCTTAGGGTGTAAGGCTTGATTCTAGGATTAGTTGTGTGAAATGTGGTGAGATATGGTGCTATTTAAGCTTGAATAATCCCCAAAATGCTGTTACAAAGCCCCTCTAATTATAAATTTAGGAAAATGATCAGATTTAAGTGATAAATGGTTATTAAAACAAGTTGTAATGCAACTTTCTAACTACTGAAAGATCCAATCGAGCGGCTGGAACTATCAGCCGGGCGGCTGGGATTCCTGCTCAACCCAAGGTTGGCGTTTTGAGCCACTGGTTTGGGTTTCTGCTTCAACCTTTGGTTGGGATCTTGAACCTTGGGTTGGCATGTTTGGTTCCAACCTTGCTTGTGCCATTTTTCTTTATATTTAACAATCTTTTCTTGGTTCTTAATTCCGACTCTTTCAATCATTGAATAGCTTCATAATCATATCACTCTCTTGGAAATAATCACAACTCAAATCATTATCTTTTAGACGAAAAACTTCATTCTCGTATCTTCTCTTGATTTATCATATTTTCTTCGTCTTTCTTGTTGTTTTCCTTGATTTAGTTGTACCTGAACCTGAACACATCTTTTATACCTTTTAAGCACAAAACGTTGATAAACATAACCAAATGATATGCATAAATATACAAATAATGCGACTAACATATATACAAAATGTGCGTTATCAAATTCCCCCACACTAAAGCTTTGTTTGCCCTCAAGCAAATTAATCTTTTGAAAATATAATCCCAATGGCCAGTCGATCGTGATTATCACAAATGCTCACCAATTGTTCTTCAACCAAGGTTAAAGAGCAAAGAGTGAGTTTTAATATTTATATGTGAAAAATTAGACGTAGTATTTAAGTCAAGCTAGATAACACAACCAAGCTCCTCACAAAAAAGAATATTGATTTATAATTCACTCATACTTATTTCTTTTGATGGAGGTGTATTTTAATCAAATGCTCGTTCGTGATTTCACGTCATACCATAAGCTTGACGAGTATCAAAACTAATTAAAATCACGTAAGTAATAAGTAAATCTATCAAAGAGGACTTTATACGGGTTGGTTCGGCTTACAGGTTTTTATCGGGCTTAAGTTAGAAAATTTCATACAAAAAAACAACATAGATCACTGGCGCGAATTCCTAATTTACTCGAACAACGGATGGTCACTAAGGTTATAAGCCTCATATCGCTGGCGCGTTATTCGATTCTTCAAGAACCGGATGGTCACTAATAATATTAATGCACGAAATATCTTACTAAGCCATTTAATATGGTAGGGGTAAGGAATAGACATGGGATTTTATTTAATTGTTTTTTTTAAAACTATAATGAAATTAAGTCTAAGTCCCAAGTTTCTAGTCACAAACAAATCGCAAACCCCGCAAATGATAATAGTTACAATCTTCTCCTCTTCAAATACCGATCACCAAATACTTATGTCACGTCTTAGCTCATTGGCTAATCGATATCTCACATACTTCATAGCTCATTGGCTATAATTTTGTCTTTTTTTTGTACTGCACTGCCCAACCGCGCGGTTGGTGGTTCCTGCCGGCGGTTGAGGTTCTGTGTTCCACTTCAGCTGGGATAGTTGGGACTCCAACCGCCTAGTTGGGTGTCTCAGATTCATCCAGGCCGCACGGTTGGAGCTTCCAGCCGTGGGTTGCTGGGAAATTTTTAGCATTTTTTTTGTAACGTATGCCTAGAAAAACTCTTAAAACTTATATAAAACATAGAAATGAATTGGAAATAAAATGGAAACAAGCTAAACAAATCAAACATGAAAGCATCCAAACACTCAAGAATTCATAAAACGGGTAAAAACTGAACTAATCACACAACTGATGAACAAACTAACAATAACATGCATGCATAAACAAAACCTATGTTTCTATTTACAAACTAACCTAAACCAAAAACTAAAACAAGCTAAGTCCCCGACAACGGTGCCAAAAA
The DNA here is from genome assembly GCA_022545495.1 of Chrysanthemum lavandulifolium. Taxonomy (NCBI): domain Eukaryota; kingdom Viridiplantae; phylum Streptophyta; class Magnoliopsida; order Asterales; family Asteraceae; genus Chrysanthemum; species Chrysanthemum lavandulifolium. The sequence continues at coordinate 61,686,572 of CM040238.1, forward strand.
CTTGATGCGTGTAGATTCGGTATAAAATATATATCACAAGTTTTACGTAAATTTTAAATATATAAGTTCCTATTAATGATTGTTTTAAGAAAACGCATACGATCAAGTATACCAGTTCGTGTGTAGTATGGTTTGTGGTAAATAGGGATCTTCCCAAGAGACTTTTATGACATTTTTAGTCTAGAAATTCGTAGCATAAGAAAAGCACAAAATATTGTCACACTCTAAAGTACCAAAAATTAAGCAAGCAAATAAACAATGGTTTATTGTATCCAATCAATCAAACAAACTAATACTTGTTTAAGAATTGTTAGAATTGTGATAGAATGTTGAACATGTTTGGGTGAAACATATATAGGCGACACATATCAATTTCACATGGACTTCTAGTCAATGGTTAATATCAAGAAAATCACATGTTTATACTAGTTTCATGAG